>BJBW01004287.1:0-86890 GCA_004320125.1 Scolopax mira
CCTGCATAACTTTGCTACTTCTTTGTAATCTTCCTGAGTGGCCTGCCCTTTTTTCCAAAGGACATAAATCCTCCGTTTTTCCCTGAGCTCTGACCCTATCTCTTTGTTCAGCCAGGCTGGCCTTTTCCCCTGTCAGCTCTTTTTCCTGTGCACAGGGACGGCCTTCTCCTGTGCTTTTAAGACTACCTTCTTGAAAAATGTCCAGCCTTCCTGGACTCCTTTTCCCTTCAGGGCTGCCTCCCAAGGGACTCTGTCAAGCAGACTCTTGAAAAGACTAAAGGCCGCCCTCCATGTCCAAGAAGTCCATGATGGCAGCTCTGCTGGCTTCCCTTCTGGCTTCCCTGAGAATCAGAATTTTTATCATTTTGTGATCGCTGTACCCCAGGCAGCCTCCAACCATTACATCCTCCACAAGTTCCTCTCTGGTTATGAACAGCAGATCTAGTAGTGCTCCTTCCCTAGTTGGCTCACTCACCAGCTGTGTCAGGAAGTTATCCCCAACACACTCCAGAAACCTTCTAGACTGTTCCCTCTCAGCTGTATAGTGTTCCCAGTTTATATCTGGTAGGTTGAAGTCTCCCACCAGCACAAGTACAAGAGATCTCGAGGCCCCTGCTAACTGCTTATAGAACATTTCATCAATCTCTGCATCCTGGTTGGGTGGTCTGTAATAGACTCCCACCACAATATCAGTCTTGCTGGCCCACCCCCTGATTCGTACCCATAGGCACTCAACTCTACTATTACCCTCATTTATCTCTGCACATTTATATTCCTCCTTAACATAGAGGGCCACCCCTCCTCTTCTCCTTCCTTGCCTGTACCTTCTGAAGAGCTTGTAGCCATCGATTGCAGCACTTCAGTCATCTGATTCATCCCACCATGTTTCTGTGATGGCAACTACGTCATAGCTTTCATGCTGCACAATGGCTTCTTGTTTGTGTGCATTTGTGTAAATGTACTTTAGCTGGGCTAGTTTTCCTGGCACTTTTATGGGGGGCTGAGGCCCAACCACCTGAATAATAAGAAATTACTTTGCTGAACATCTCACTTAATATGTTGATTAAACTTGTGAAAACAGAATAATGAAGAAAATAAGCTTAGTGAGAAACAGTGGAAATATGAAGAGAAAAACCATTTGCAAAGGTGTGCTAAATGAAATTTGAATTTTAAAACAGAAATAATTGATATTTAGGAGCAGAGTCCTTTATCTAAGTCCTGCAGTACATGACCAGAGAGAAATTAATGCAGAATTAGTAGTGACTTCTTTTGAATCAAAATAAAATCATAATGAGGTTTGTTTTCATTTTTGTTTGTCTTGCTCGGTGAGAGATTTTTGACAAGGGAGGCTAAGTTTAGACAAGAGAAATGTAATGATTGGAAGAATTGGGTAATGGGGAAACAACAGAAGATTAAATTGTATATCTTGGCAGTGAGAAATCTAATGAGATTTATGTGAAGAGTCTAAAAGCATTTGAATAAATAAACTCAACAGTAGGAGGAAAATTAATTAGTTCCTGCAGGTGTGGTGTAGCTATGCTAATAGGATGACCTTAACAGAAGTGAAAATTTAGGCAGACTACTGGTAAGAGGCCCTGGAGGCTAGTTATTAGTCTAGGAAATAGCAGAGGAAAAAGGTAATAACCTAGCCGATCACCAGAAAACATATGGTGCTATAAAGTAATCTCACTCAAAATAGTCTATTTATAAGTGTTTATTCCCTAAAAAACAAACCACCCAAGAAAGGACGTAAAGGATGAACTTTTTCTCATGGGACATTTGGATGTCTAAATGTTAGGAGTTTAATTCAAACAAGTTGCCTCATCTGCTCTGCTGTTAGAGAAGAGAGGCATTTACACAACATAAATCATCCACATCTAAAATCTGAATTGTCCTCTCTCCATCTGGGCTAAAAGGGGAGCCAAGATGACTGGCTATGACTTTGAAATGGCTAAATTTATGTGATATGAACCCTAGTTTTAAAAGTGATCACATCAAAAATCAGTTGAGGTGATGATGTTTCAGAAGTGAGTTAGGATAACTTAAAGTAAAACCATGATGTAACAGAAAATAAGTTAGTAAATTAAGAAAGTTTATTAACACCTAAATATTGGTGATAGTGGAGGAAAAACAAGGAGCCTTCTTAGACTATTTTATCTTAATATCGCAATGAGACTGGCTATGACTATCAACCCATACACTCATGATTATCCTTTTCACAGGACCCACCATCAAGTCTTTCCTAGTTACTTTCTTGAGGTTTATTTCCATTTCTTGTTTGTGGCGACAATTGTATATCAATTCATTGATACTTAAATAGGTAATGGATGGGAAGAGAGAGCTGCCAGCAGCAAATCTCAGAGAAGCAGCTACATGAGAAATCCTGTGGTGAATGTTTTCATCATCCCCTTGTAAACACACTTAATATTTTGGATCTTGCCCTCAGTCAAACCAAGCTTGATTTTATTCCTTTACAAACTTTCCCTTAAGGTATTATTGTTATTATCATCATCATCACTACCACTATCACTATTAAAATTTCGTTATGTTATATTATTAGGTATTTAAATTGTAGCTCTGAATTTCTGTGTATCCATGTAAACATCGAGTCTTTTTCCTCTATTTGATAGTTAAACTCCCCATATATAACATGAATTTGCCTGGAAACCAGGCATTGCCAGGTCCTCCACTACACCAGGGCAACTCCCTTCCCTTGGTAGTTTGTGTTGGTAACCAGGCTCACCATGCCCTGCATTTTTTTAAATGTATGATCTGAATCTCCAAAGAGCACAAATTCTTACTGAATTGAATTGATTATGCTTTACATCTTTACCCCCAGTGGTTCTCTGCTAGATACTCTCAAAGAAACAGACTTTTTATATGTCTTTTTCGTGTTTTATTTTACGAGGTCGCTAAGTTGTGCTGCAGTAAACCACCAGGTGTTCAACATTTTTCACTGACTGCAGCTCCCTTACAACACTCCTGTTAAGGCAGATATGCAGAGGCACCAGGAGCCACAGCTCTGACTGGCACAGAGCTCTTCTACAAACAAAAACTTAATTTCTAAGGTATATTAGAAAATTTCATATACTTATTACTGTCAACCTTTTAGTTTGCCTGAAAGGACGAGTTCCTTCAGTTCTTCTTGTACGTATCAATGGCATTCCTAAAAACAAACCAGTTTTTAAGAAGAGACACTGAAAGTTACTCCAGATGCAAATTGCTGATCTAAGTGAAGTTCATGACAAAACTCCCAAATTTACTGAAATCAAGATTTCCAAGGAAACCTAAGGATTCAGGCAACAACTGCAGGATAGAAGGATCCTCTCTTTTAATCTTAAAACTCTTGCCCATTTGCTCTTTTCCACACAACACACTCACACAACAAAAAGTAAGCACATAAAGTAGTTTTAAAATAAAGAAGCAGAATATGTATAAAACATTAAACACTTTGTAAATAACTAAATGGCCTGAAACATCCATTGGTTTTAACTGGGAAGGGAATATTTGAAAAAACTTTAATTTCCTTCCATTCTTATTTGCTAAATTTCTTCATATCATCAGCAGAATTGGCCACAAGCGACTAATAGATCGATGCTTCTGTTACTTCAACTTGATGTAAAGGTGCTTATTCATACCCCTAAACATTTGAATGCAAGGATTCTTGCATGTTATAATTAAACTAATCCTCTTTCAGAACAGTAAAACAAATTCCTTTATCATACAATAAATTCTTAGTGCAAACAGTTAATTCAGCTTTGCAAAGATAACTTTTACAGAGTTCTCTCCACTAGAGGTCTCTAGAGAAATACAAGAAACACTTCAGACTAGCAGATACCTTAGATTTTCCTTCTTGACACTATTTACATTTCCTGGAAGATGAAAGTCAACAGTTGGTCTATACTTCTTCCAGGTATTTCTTTGCGTATGCTTCTTCGGCTCTGGATAGTAAAAAGTCCTATTAGTACAATAAAAATTCAGGTCCGTTTGATGGTTTAAAGCATCTTATAACTAAACTTTCAACATTTATAATTAGAATTTCAAAATCACATCCTATAGGAAGTACAATATTGCATAAAGTATTTAGCCAAAGGAAGAAAAAAACTAAGATGGAGTAAACACCTTGCTTAACAAAGAAAAAAATTAAATAAATGAAGTAGTAATGAGCACAAGTGAGTTAAGTGTTGGTTAAGCAGAACAGTATTTTAGCTGGAAAATTAGAAAATTATATCATGCTGTTATATCAGAGGCAAAACAGAGCTTGTTTTCATTACTTGTTTTTATATCCAAACTAACATAAACATAAATGAGGAATAGGATTCCTGTAGTTGGACTGTTTTGTTTTTTTCTTGATGCTTTTTGCTGGGTTTTTTATTTGTTTGGTGGGTTTTTTTGGTTTTTTGTTTCTGTTTTTGTTTTTGACTGGGAGTTTTTAAATTATATTTTTGTGCAATTTCCATTCAATTGATGTTTTTCAAGAGAGTTAGTTCCAGTTAAAGATGAGTTTTATCCATTTTAGGACCTGTACATTTTTACAGCACTCACCAGAACAATCGATACAGTGATTTAGATATTTTTCAGATTATGATTATTCAGATTATTATTTATGATTATTATTTTTTCCTTGTGATATTTTATTTCAGTGACCTTTATATCTGCATTGACTATTTTTCTCTAACATTTGTCTCATTAAGCACAATAATGTCACCAGGGCTGCTATAAGTTTTAATGTTGATTATCCTTTAGTTTGTTTAATTAATATGACTATACTTGCATATTTCTTCATTACCAGTTTCTGTGCTGCCCTACTACCTCTGCCACCATGTTTGATATTAAATTTGACTTATAAAAATCCTTCAGATCTTTTCTTCTCTACCTCTGGAGTGGAAAGGGGAGCTTTATAACATTAATGTATGGAAGTGGGAAGCTGAATGTTCTTAGGCTCACTACTTGTTCCTGTTATATCCAGCTCCTATCACAATTAAAGATAAGTGTAAAGAGAGAAAAGTAAGGTACTATTAATAAGAACTATCTGGTTAAGAATTACAGCCTACTCTACTCTATGTGAGGGTTCTCTGTGATTTCAGAAAGCTGAAAAAATTTCGAAATAGAAACACTTGCTCTGCTCAGATTGCTCCTTCTTTAAGCATGGTGGCTATGAGCTTTGTAAACAACAGGAGCTCAGCGCATGCAGCGGCATTGATTTCTTCTCATTTTTTGTTGCTACATGGTAAGTGTAGAAGTGAAGAACATGAGCTACATTGGGAGTTGAGAGACTCTGGAGGGAGGCACTCTTGAGAATACAGGTCACTAGAGTAACTCTGGGACTTTCCAAAGTTTGTCAATGTACTTTAACAGTATATCTTCTGAATGTTTTCATCTGTAGGTTGAGAACCGCAAATAGTAATCAACAGAGGCCAATTAGCAGCTTGAACCATCATAGATAAAAGGTGATATTTCTTGATGTATTTTATGCTGTAAGGAGCAGAAAGAGACAAAAAGCTCTGAGAGGAATAGAAGGAGCACAGAAGTGATGTTATCCCAAAACTTGTAACATTATATAACCCATATGACCCATCACCTCCATCAGCTGATCTGACAGGATTGGTTTCAGGCATGGAGTTTTACTGAGTTCACAAACAGTGACTCTAGAGATGCTGATACTTCCATGAGCTATCTTGAGTCATTTGCAGTACAAGTGGCAGTAGAAAAGAAGTCCACCTACCATTTAACCAAGTGTCCCTGCTCTTAACCTTAGAAACCATGCTGTGGTTATGCTGTGGTTATATAAGACATGACCTTAACCAAAAAATGTCTATATACCTATTGGTATATATATACCTTTACCTATGACAATACGTAGGAAATAGTCATTATCTCTACATGCCCCATTAGTGTCTGTTCTGTAATGACAGGTTGTTCCTAGGTTTGTCAGTCCAACACCATATCCATTTCTAGTTATTCACCTCACTAGTTGCTCTGATTTGGAGAAAGAAACTGCAGCCAAGTACTGTCATTACGACCCACCTTACTTTCATAAAGACCTGATATGATCTATAGATTATACCTTGAATTGGCATTTATATGCAAAGACTTCTATTTAAATGGAAGAATTTTGTCCTTGACATGAAAATTGCAGGTCTTCTGGATTGCAGTCCAAACACTGTCCCTGGAGCCTTAAGATTGTTGCTTCACTTGAGCTTGAGATTCACCCTTCTGCCTCAGTCCCCAAAAATTTATAGCTTGGAATTCTGTTTTCCATTTACTTCATAAGAGGCTCCTAAGGACTGACTAGTAAGTATAAAAAGTTATATATTTAAATTTGCAGATAGTGATTACATAAAGCTGTGAATAAAAGCATTATGTACCAGCAACTGTTATTATGAGAATTAGAATGAATACTTAAGCTAATACTGTATTTGATTGTGTAACTACTTCATAATCAGAATGTATGTTAATACAGCTTAATACAGTGGGGTTTTTTGTCTCAGAACAAAAATACTATTCCAGATTATTGACAACGATATTGTTTGGAGCTTTCATCAGCTTCATTAGTTAAACAGCTCATAGCTGATAACTGTGAGGACATGGAAAACAAAGAAGAGGAGTGCAGTGTTTATGGGAACAGGCAATGTCTTCCTCCGGGTTTGAACAAAACCACACGCGATGATCACGACCTCTGGATGCTTCAGTGCTATAAATACCAAACCATAAGTCAAAGTCTGAACTTCCCAAACTTTCTTTGCTGTTGTGTCAGCAGAATAAAATGCTAAACCCTCTGTAATACGGAAGAAATTAGTCAATTGGGGATTAAAAGAATTGGTTTATACGGTTAATGTATGGTACTAATATAGATTAGTGAAGCTGGCAGTGAAAGCTGCTGTTCTAAGGAGGGTGGTACAAAGTTTCAGGTTGATCCTGTGGTTCCCTCCCACCACCTTCCAACATGTATATAAGTTGTCAGCTCTCCAGACCCTTTGCCAGTTCTCTCTTCTAGACTTGCCAGAAGCAACAGAGGACTAAAGATGAAGATCTTTTTCTTATTCACCTTTTCCACTTTTTTATTTTCTGCTTTTGAACAAGCAGCTGCTTCTGCTCACTATGACAAGATTTTAACTCATAGTCGAATACGGGCACGCGACCAAGGGTAAGTAACTGGGTTTAATTTCTATTTTAAAAGGGAGCTTGTTAATCTTTATTCTCCCCTTTCTCCTATTTTACATGATTTTTTTATTACAAATTCCTACTGTAATTCCTACTACAATTTTCCTATTTAGGAAAACTTTCTCAATTAATTTTATAAGAATTGTTCCTAAATAAAAACCTTTTTGAGGAGTTTCAAAAGGAGACAGAATACTATTAAACTTCATGAAATGTGGAAAAAATTAAAATTAACACTTCTTAATGAATAAAATATATGCATTTTAGAGTCATTGAAGTTAATTAGAGTTCACAATTAATGAAATAGGGTATCAGATATGTTAAATATATGTTTTCAAATGTTTGAATAGGGTTGAAACCTATCTCACAGTATTTATTTATATTTTTATTCAATCACAATGAAAATAATGAACTCTATTTGATTGCTGTGAATATATACTGGGAGCCCTTTGTAAAACTTCTGTTCCCACTAGAGCAATGGGGCAAGCCACTCGGCGGGGTACCCAAAAGACAAGGCTTACAAGCCAGGCTGTTTGAAGACATGGAAATAATTTGAAAAGCTGGTGTCAGAGAGACACATGTGTTTAAACATATTTTCCTTCAGTTTTCTTAAGTGAAAAACATTCTGTGAAGAAGAATTTTTTACCATCCTGTCTTTTTTTGTTGAATTCTCTCTGCTTGCTACACACACACACACACACTGAGATTTTCAAACAAAAAAAGCTCACTGACTTCCCACTAATGTGAAATATATGTTCTAACTTTTGAACTGATGATTTTATTTATTTTTTTTTTACTTGTAGAAGTAAAAAAACTAGTGACAAAATGCCTTTGCTGTATGGAATTTGCCCTTAAGAAATTCCTCTTCTGTACACTACCATGCTAAGGAAAAAGCATTCCTCATTTGAAATCTGTGACTCCTTTTATTTACGTGCCATTTTACCCTTTGGTCCCCAGCAATTCCCAGAATGTTTACTTAGGTGCCTGCGGTACTCCAAACGGTTGGTAATCAAAATAGCTGATTGATTTACAGAAGACAGGGTTTCCTTCTACATAAAGAACAAGGCACTTTTCTTCCCCATGACCTTCAGCTGCGCAGATGTGTACAAGACAAAAACTTTAATGAAAAGAGCTTGATGGTATTCACAGCTCAGTCCTTGCTGGATGGTAATTAATTCACTCCACATGGGGAAGGGAGAAATATAAAGCATATTGAGGCTTGACTAGGCACAGCTGGTGATCACTGCCCATCAGAGACAGATGATCAAACCAGAACAGAAGGGAATCTTCTGTCCCTGCTGGGAGGGTGGGATTGCCAAGGAGCCCATCTGGGCAGTCCCGGGAGCTTGAACTGTGGTTGATTGAAATCACACCTGCCCTGGGAATTGAAGCCAGATGTTCACTTCTTACTTTTGCTCAACAAAAAAGGTGTTTGTCACTATTTTGTATAAAGCTTTTGCAAAGATCATAGAATTGTAGAATCACCTGGGTTGGAAGGGTCCTTGCAGATCATCTAGTCCACCCACCAACCTAACACTGACAAAAATCATCACTCAACTATATCTCTAAGCACTATGTCTACCCATCTTCTAAATATTGCCAGAAATGTACAGAAACTTCTTTTTAAAATGTTTCTTATTCCTGCCCATAGCCCAAATGTCTGTGCCCTTCAGCAAGTTATGGGAACGAAAAAGAAATACTTCAGCACCTGCAGAAACTGGTACCAGGGAGCCATCTGCGGCAAGAAAGCGTGAGTATGCTCTGTTTCAAAACTGTTCCCCACTCATTGAGATAATATAATGTATGGTTAAAAAACTCTCTTTCTCTCAGAGACAAATTAACTGTTTGTTTCAAATGTAGACACAGGAAGAATTCAGTGGAAAGTCTGAAAGTGACAGCATAGTATATAGATTTTTTTAAGTTTAAGAGGCTTCAAAGTATTAGTTTCATCAATAATTCTCTGAGTTAAATATTAATATCTCTATTTTAAACACAAAAGACATGTGAGATTAAGTGATCTACTCAGAAACACAGAGAGACCTAATAGGCCAGTTATGAAAATAACTCAGCACTGCCCAGCAGAGCTGAGTGCTCATTCCACACCTCTCTACAAAGAAAAAAAACGTCAAAGTGTGGTTGTGGATACAGATTAAATCTGAGTGAGTCTGGCTCTCTCTTTTGGAATCTGTGTGCATATTTCAATTGTCACTTCTCATAATGTAAGTCATTGCCACCTCTGTGACAAAATGTCAAAGTCACTACTGCTTTGTCAGCCACAGAGCAGCTTCAGAGGGTAACCACATACAGAAATCCTGAATTTGCTCTGCCCAATTTGTCTCATTTAGAATTAAGTAATTTAGCAGAGATTGACATTGTTTACCCAATACAACAACTAATGTTTTTCTCATGTACCACATTTTCTCTTGCTGTTACACAATTATTTGGATAAATTTCTCAGCAGTTGTTGTCACAGGAAATCATTATTTTTATTTTCCTATTATTCTCTTACAGGGTCCAAGTAGGTCTGGGGTGACATTTTCAGAAAGGCTTGATTGAACAGGGAGTCCAGCCTTCTGTTGGAACTCTGTTTTAGGGTTTTAGAAGTCTATCAGTGAAAGCCTATAAAACTCTTCCAAATGCCCAAGTAATATTTAAGTACACAATTTGAATAGTCACTGAGAGATTGTATGCCCTAAAACTTAAAGATATTAAGTTATATTGATACATGGTGCAAATTATATGTGAAGTGAACTTAATTTAAAGTAATTTTTTTATTTAGAACTCTAAAAAACATCAGCCATTGTTTTAGATGTTAATGTAATGTGGAATAGAGGATTTTGTTTCTGTGCCAAAGGCACAGAGGCTAATATGGAAGAAAAATATCCACATGGTCAGCAACATAAGCCATTTGAAGATGACTTCCTCTGTAAACAAGCTCTTAAATTTTCATGAAAATGTTTTTCTGATTAACAATAATTCACTAAATAAACTAGAAAGGAAATATTAAACAAGAAGTGATTGATAATTTGCAATTAGTCATATTTTTATTCTCCTGATTGTGAAGTCATGAGTAAATAGGATCTGTATTTTCGAGAACATTTTGCAAGTTTAAAAAGTGTTTCTAAATATAGAAATATTGATATATTCATGGAAAAAAATGACTAAACAATTACACATCTCACATTGACTCAAAATGAGTTTTTATAAACAGGATACTTTTATGCTAAAATTGAAACTATAAGGCTTTCTAAAGGTGTATGAAATTCATTGAATGGTTCTTTGAAGAAAGTCAAAGAACTCTTTGTTGACACAGAATTAGATGCAGATGCAATCTGTGTTTGTGCTGGGGAATGGTTTGGGGCACAAAACATTATGCAGAGCGTGAATGCATCACTAGTAGTGCTAGTACAGCTACAGTCTCTTGTGGTCTTTTCATGTCATGTTTTATAATTACAAAAGTATCATTTTCCTGTTCACTTTTTTCATTTTTTCTTCAAAGCCAGCTTTATATCTTCATTTTTCAGCTGGTTCAGCTCTCCTGGATGACAATTATATTCATAGGTCTTCTTGAGCATGATCCCTCTACTTACTAATGTAAAACTGAATAAAACTCCCAAATGAATATTTATGTGAGAAAAATGCCTCCAGTAATGATTTTTCCACTGTTAAAATCAGACGCGTAAATCAGATAATAGTCGGGCAAAGACCTGAAATGGACTTGTATTGTGGTTTCTACACCTTTTGGGTGTCAAAGGCTTTGCATTTTTTGAGATTCCTGAAAGATGGTACATGTCATAACAGAGTGTTGGAAAATATCCTTAGGAAAAAGACCGATGGAAGATGTAGGAGGAGAACCTTTTCTTCCATTTTCTTTCTGAGAAAATGTTTTCAGTGCTCTGACAGCATACAATAAACTAATGGAGCTATTGTACTTCCGATACAGTGAGACACTGATTCCAACACACAGTCTTGCCTTTCAAGCACTGCCATGGCTTTGAAGTCTGAAATCTAAAGTCAGTCTAGACATGAAGAATGATATTATGGCCCAACAGAGCTGAGGAAAAGAGACAATCTTCATGGGCCAAGTTGTCACCCTAAGCTTCCTGATATTGCATATTTTATTGGTTACTAATTACTTACTTAAGGAAGTGGAAGAAAATAACAACAGTAAACTAGAGAGAACACAGCACAAATCACAATGAACATCTTACTCAGACAAGCAATCTGATTATTCTAAATCCCCAGAACTTTCTTTGGAATGTAATTGACTGTCTGGAATCCTGAGCAATCACTCTTGTTCCAATTTTGGCTTTGTTTTTATAAGCAAGTACAGACAGGTTAGAATTCATTTTTCATACAAATTACAGATTTGTATGTGGTTGAAGATGGTAATAATGACCAATTTCTGGTCATACTAGATTTTGTGTGGTCATTTGCCCCACCTCTACCTTCAATTTTTTCAGGATCCAAAGTTTTTTAGGTTTTATCAGGATCTTTCCTTCTCCTCCAGGTGGCATTATAATACTGATTTCCCTTTCCTTCAGTGGCCATGTTGCAACATCCAAAATACTTCACCTTTTGAGTAAAGTCTGCCATACCACTGACTTCCTTGGCACTATGTTTAATTCCCCTGCAGACGCATTGGGAAGAAGGGTATTTCCTGAAAACTACTTAGACTGAAACTTGGATATTCTCAATGCCAGTTTTGGAAAACAACCTACTCCTGTGGTTTTATTCCTAGATAGATGTCATTTCTTCCTATGAGAGAAAGTCTGCTCTCAGCACAAGTCTGACAAGGAATTTATAACTTTGCTGAACTCCAGAAATGAGTTATGCAGTGATGGTTACCTTCATGTGTCAGAAAAAGTAGTTTGAAGAAATAGGCGGTTTGGATTCACTGAACTGAAGTCAGGTGGTGACTTTCTCTTCATTGGGTAGAATTTAGAGGAATGTAAGCTGTAAAACATTTTACAGAGTCTGTGTAAGACAAAAAGCCTACTACAGCCAACTACAGGAGGACTTTGAGCAGTGGAGCCGGGTAGATTTGATTATGAGAGGCTATGCAAAACTGTCTCCTACCTTCTCCCTCCTCTTTTAACTTTTTTGCCATTGCACAAGCACTCACAGAGCAAGGCTAGAGGGGGGAAACAGTGTGTATGAGGGTAAGTTAAGTCTTAAAACTCCTGAGGGTTTTTGGGGATTTTGTGGCTGTAATAGAGTACCTGTTATAACTTAGTCTTAGCTGTTAATGGGTGGTTTATACTCTGTGTCCCCAAAACAGAAATGTAGACATGACTAAAGAGGTTTCTGCAGTAATAATGCTAATTCCAAAGGACAATGGTTCTTCTCATGTTAATATCTCCATGTTAACAAGTCCTCCCTAACTTATAAATGTGATTTGCAAAATGTTATTTTTAAAATGTTTGTGTTATTTACACTTCCTACCTGCTGCTCTAAATTTCCAATTGGCAACTTAGAGAGTTGCTGATATTGAAGTCTATTAGACCAGAAGTCTTTCCACTGTTTCTCTGCAGTATTTTTTCTCCATGCCAGCAAGGAGTAGAAACAGATGAGTCACAGAGCTAATCTAAATAAACTGAAAACTGGCTCTGTTAGCCAAGAATAACAAGGACGTAAGGTATTGTTGCTTTTCCCCTTTTTCCTTTGGAATATACTCCTTTGGATGAGGTCAGAACAGCTTTGTGCTAAAAAAAAAACCCCATAAGCAGCCAAGTAAAAAAACCCACCCCGAACCAAATAAAAGCCAACATCCAAAAACATCCAAAACATCCAAAAACACTCAAAAAATCAAGCATGGAACATTGCTTGTTATCTGAGTAACTGTTTTCTTCATTTGGCACCATGTTATATTGAACTAGTAGGGATATACAGATGAGTATAACTTATGGTGTGAGATGGTTCTTCCCCTGTGTACTCTGCCTATACATGAGCGGTGCTGAGAACTGCATCTTGCACTGAGTTTGATCTGGTTCTAACCTTATCATGGGGTCCTCTGTACAGACCCCTTTTCTCCCACTCTATCTTTCTTGCTACATTTTAAGCACAGCTGATACATGGACCTTCTAACTGCAGTCAACTGTAGGGGAACATGAATAGTGTAAGAGGGAGCTTACAGTAACACTTGATGACTGAAAGAAAAAAAAAAAAAAAGCCTGGACTGTACATAATGAAATACATGATGAAAAAGGCACTGATCTTGCAATGTTTGGCTGAAGAACACAGTTAAGAAAAAAAAATGTTTCCTCAGCCAGCTTTCTGCCTTTCATTAAGTGTGTCATTTTGGATATGGTAAGAAGACTAATCTTGCCATCTTATTCTATGCTTTTAACTTGGCTTCCTCTTTCCTTTTTTCCAAAAGATAATTACAACTGCAATCTTTCATAGCTGCTCATGGGGTGAGGAGTAGATATTTTCTATTCCGTGGAAGGAAAAAATATTTTCTCATGACAAAGCAGTTCACACAATTAAGAGAACATTCTGATTCCTATTCTGTTAAACAGTTTTCTTTAATCAGATTTTTTTTTTTTAACGTTGGTCAGGGATGCAATAAGGAAGAGTACAGTGTTCATTTCCTTATTATTTCAGTTAGAAAATCTGTAGCCTAAACTGTATGCTCTTCTTGCATTTTTTAACCTTGTGGTTTATCTCCTGCCAACAAATAGGATCATGTAGCCTTTCACACACTCACACATTCCCAACCTCCCAGACTGGTAGAGAGAAGAGGGAGAAAAGGAGGGGAAAGGGAAAGGGAAAGGAAAAAAAAAAATAAAAAAATTCATAGCTTAAGTTAAAGTCAGTTTAACTGAAAAATAATGGAAAAGGAAACTAACAATATTAGTAATAATGGTAAAAGAATATACAAGACAAAGTCATTGGTTGCCCAATGACTTTGGGCAGAGATTGCAGATTCCCTTCCCCCAGTCAACACCCATTTTCTTTCTTTCTTTTCAAAATAGACCACTTAAATTAATTTTCTTCATCCCACTTATTTTCCACATCCCACTTTAAACTTAATGATGGCAGGCATTCTGTAAATTAAAAAGCCTTGTATTTAGTAAAATACAACTAATTTGTACTTTATTGAGAAAAGATTGAATTAATAAAAGGGATGAAGATTTGGAGAGTGTGTGCTTACAAATGAAAAATTATTAATAAAAAAAATTAAAATTAGATTTAGCTAAAATTAGTATACACTTGTCCAGTATATTATTTCATTGTGAATTTGTCTCTATCCCACAGAACTGTTTTATATGAGTGCTGTCCTGGCTATATGAAGATGGATGGTATGAGAGGATGTCCTGCAGGTACAGGCTTATTTTCATATGTATGAGTCAGTGTATGAGAAGTATTACAACACAGGAGACTTTGCCTCTTCTTAAAAATTAATGCCCGAGAACATACAGCTTCATTTGCATACAGCCACCAGTGAAAAATCAACCAGCTCTGAATTATCCTGCTCCTTCCAATTGCAGGATTGGAGAGGAATGGTAGCATCTTCAGTTCCCAAAGCTGCCAAAGAACAACTTTTGTTCCTGCTCCCGTCACACCCCAGACATGACGTGTGGCATATGTAAATTCTGTTTATTCTTTTTCCTGTAAATACTTGAATCTTACTTAACAGAAGAGTGTTATAGGCTTTAAATAAACTAAGGGTGGAAATTAAGACAGGAATTATTAATTTGCTATTCTATTTTGCATAAATAAAGCCAATTGCAGCAGGGAAGAGTAATCTGAGAAGAAATATATCTCATATCCCTGTATCTGAAATAATTTTTTTACATTCAGTAAAAGAGTTTGGCATATCTAAGACAGAGTTTAGTTTGTTTAGACGAGTTAATCTCACTTTAGATGTTTACATTAGGATGAAGTAAATCCCACTCTAGACTTTCCTGCTCCACTTCATGACCATTAAGAGAGCCAAGATCTAATAGCTCACATGCAGATGCCTCACTTCTAGATGTCCAAAATTAGGAGAGATGAATCCTGTTCTCATGTAGGAATGCTTTAAGTGGGATACTGTAGCCATTCTTACTCTCTGGATGAATCAATGTAATCAATGTACACAAAAACCACACATTGGAAGAAGAGCAAGAGGCCTCACAAGAAGAATTCTAGTCCACCATAAATAAATTATACCTGTTCCATTGAATTTTTTGTGATTTCAGATGGAATTTCCTCCTCTGCCCAACAGATAGCCTCCCATTTAAGGCTGAGTTCGCACAAAACCAGACAAAACTCATAAAATAACACTACAATATTTGCTTTTGTTTGATCTAATTTTTCATTAAGCAAACAAAAAAACCCCCGAAAACAAGCAGATGTGCTTGCATGGAGTTTGAATATGTTGTCATTGGAAGTTAATCCAAGCACACTGTTTTAATATTGATTTAAATAGTTTCAGAAAGGCAATGCTATTGTCCAGCCAAATGGAACAAAACAGATTTGATTGTGAGAAACTGGATGACTGAAAAGTTTACATTATTCTTATCTCTTGTTTATTTTAGTTGCTCCCATTGATCATGTATATGGTACACTTGGTATTGTGGGAGCTACCTCCTCACAGCATTATTCTGACATATCAAAGCTGAGAGAAGAGATTGAGGGACGAGGATCATTCACTTTCTTTGCACCAAGCAATGAAGCCTGGGAGCAATTAGATTCAGTAAGTGCATGTGTGTGTGCATGTCTTAAAGTATTTCTCTTTCAGCTAATGTTTTTGCTGCAACAACTACTCTATGATAAGGTAGACTAGAAAAAATATTGGTATTTTAGATATAAAAGAACATTACACAAGTTATAAAAAAATAGTTTGCATTTTTAACATATTGCTGAAGCTAGAGAGTTTGAATTTATTTTAAAGAGGACTTAAAATAAGTCTTTCATTTGTAAGCAAATGAGACTAAAGCATAATTTAAGTGGAACCACATTGATAGGTATCAAAGTTTTGTCTCCCAACAAGAAACAAACATTGTTGAAAATATTGAGAGAATGTTTTCAGGTAAAGCAATAAGTACATCTTCCTGACTGGAAGAATCTTTTAAAGCTTCTGATTAAATCCTTTCTTCTTCAGGAAATTCTCAGGAATTTGATTGACAACGTAAATATTGAACTCTATAATGCTCTCCACCACCACATGGTAAACAAGCGCATGTTGACAAAAGATCTTAAGAATGGCATGACTCTGGTGTCTATGTATAATGACCAGAAATTGCATATTAACCATTATCCTAATGGGGTAAGTTTGTTCTCTTTTTTTTTTTCCCCCTAATATAATTATTCAGTCATAGCTATTACTCTTTCATTTATTTCCTTCTACAGCTAAGAAAATAGGTTATAGAAAGTTTAACATCTAGTTGCCACTGACAAGAATAAGCTTTCTCAAAGAAATTTTGTCTGCTGTGTAGGCTAATCATTGAGAAAGAATTAATGAACAAGTGCTGTTTTCTGTTTAGAAACCAAAGTTCAAATGAAAATTAATTGTCTCCCTAAAAGACGAAACCTTTTGGGGCCAAAATATATGTTATAATAAATCTCAGAGCAAAATCTATTACTAATCTTCATATCTTTACAAAACACTATAAATCAGATCTTTTATTTTAATTGGAGCACACAGTACACACTAGAAGCATTTAAGATTGTAGGGGATACACATCCATTATTTGGTTGTAAAAAAATTCATTTCTATAAATGCTAGAAATTTGCTAGTCAGTCATCTTTGCTGCCTTAAATGCATCAAAATGTTTGCGTTTACGTAGTTTATGTCAGTAAAAACCAATACAATAAATATGTTAACCACATCTGTGAAGAAAGTCTGAATAATTGCAATAAGAAATAAAACATGAATAAAAAAGAATGTGTCCTGAATAAATCTTTCCAGAAGCTTAGTCAGCTTTTCCAATCTTACAAGGTTTTACTCTAAATTTAAAATATAAACTGAAGGAACAGCAATAAATACATAAAGTTCAGCACATACATTGCCGATCTGTAAGAATTGGATTCCAAGTATATGATCAAATTAGTGCTTAATCTTCTACTGTTTGATTCTTTAAATGTAGGTTGTTACTGTTAACTGTGCCAGAGTCATACATGGCAACCAGATTGCTACCAATGGTGTTGTTCATGTCATTGATCGTGTCCTGACTGCTGTTGGAAATACCATTCAAGATTTCATTGAAGTTGAGGATGATCTTTCATCTCTTAGAGTAAGTGGACAAAAATAAAAATGCTTCTCTGGTCTTTTAGTTTTTTCTTATTTCTTTTCTATTTCTGTATGATACCTGGAAGTAAGAAGAGATAGCTCAGTAAGAGATATGAATAAATCAAATTAAGAACACCAACTACAGTTGCAAATCTAACTATATGAATATGTAAAGTATATTTTACATAAAGAGTCTACCTCTGCTCTTTGTGGACCAAATAAGATTGCATCAATAGGACAGAATGTGTTTCTGTATATAAAAAAGTGAGTCTTCTCTTCAAGCACTGAGGTAATGAAATGTCTGAACATAAATTACAGTGTCTGTTGCTAGATAAATATGAATAATTTCAAAATAAGCAATCTAATATGGTAAAAAACCCAAATAAATTCCAGAGCATGACTCATAGCATGTTTTAGAACACCAGCAGATACATGTTGGAAGAATTGTTCTTGCAGAAAGGAAGCAGCTTTTCTGTCCAAGTTTCTAATTTCTCTTTCTTCTAGAAGATGTCTGCTTAGTATAACAGAATTTCATGATGCACATATTTTAAAAATATGCCATGGTTTTGCAAACAGCTGTTATCCTTTCCCTCCTCTATGTCCTCAATACATACAAAAAATATTTTACATATAGACGCATAAAGGTAGAAAAATCTCTCTGAATCCCTTGAATCAAGTCCATGATGGTTGTAGGCAACAACATAATTTAATTTCTTTTTTAAAAAATGAATAAAATCCAACCCTTTCTAGTCTTGAGCCTCCTTCAGTTAAAAAAGGAGCCCTCTCTATTTCATTTTTCTTGTGCATTCTTTCTTGTATCTCTTCCACTTGAGTTTAAGTAAGCAGACATTTTCACCTTATCCTAGATGAAACGACAATTTTATATTAACTTGCATACCTTCCTAACTCTGCTTGAAAAAAACTTACTGGTTTCCAGTATATGTGCTAGCATCATGTTTATTTTTCTTGCAGTTGCGTCACCTTGCACTCTGCCTTTCTGACTTTTCAAAGGGTGTAGTCCCTGTTTATGGCACATAATAATTTCTGTGCATGTCTCTGCACTCCATACTGCTTTAATGACTTTGGTTCCAAAAGCAAATGTGCTAAAGAAAACATTAAATAAAATCTAGACTCTAATATTACATTTCTTTTAGGATGGTTATCCCTATATTCCAGTTAGCCAGTTTCATATGCACTCTGTCTTTCTGTCTTACATTGACCTGATAGTATTTTATATTTAACTGAGCAAATTCTTTACTCAAGTCCAGATGTGTTCAATTTTACATACGTTCTTTTTCTAGAAAATCTGTTCACGATTTATATTGGAATACTCTATCATATATATCTTATATTCTCACAGTATCTTTAATTACTTTTCGTGCATTGTTCTTTTTCTTCAGTCTTTGATTGTAATGAGGACAGGTTGCTGCCATCTAAGCAACACACATTGTTATAGTATTCTTTTTTAGGATTAATCAAATAATAGAAACACCCAAATTATGAAGTTGAACAGAGGATATTTTTAAGCAAGATAAGAAGATTTGTTGAAGGAATAAAAGGGATTTTTTTTAATATTGAATTGTTTTTTATGTAGTTTAAACTGCTTACCTCTTCTTCATTCCTAGAAACAGAGATTTTTTTCATCAATTCTGTTTAACTTTGCTTTATTCATATCCAGAGCTAAGTATCATTTTAGGGATTAAAAACCTGAAGATAACTTTTCCTGGCCTCAAAGTCTGAGAATAGAGTTGAGTAGAGTGGAATAGAATGGAATGAAATGACATATTGGAAGGAACTTACAATGATCATCTAGTCCAAGTATCCAACCACTTCAGGGCTGACCAAAAGTTATAACATGGTATTAAAGACATTGTTCAAATGCCTCTTAAACACTGCCATCACTGTGGCATTGAACACCTCTCTAGAAAGCCTGTTCCAGTATTTGATCACTGTCTCTGTAAAAGAAGGTTTCCTAAAGTCAAGTCTGAACCTCCCCTGGCACAGCTTTGAACCATTCCTGTGTGTTCTGACCCTGGATACCAGGGAAAAGTGATCAGCACCTCCCTCTCCACTTAGCCTCCTCAGGAAGCTGTAGAGACCAATGAGGTCGCTCCTCAGCCTCCTCCTGTGATTCAAAATCTCTTGTTTTTCAGGGACAAATTTTTATCTTTGACAGACTATTGTTTTGATCTATTTGTCAAAATATGTATGTTTACACTTTTCATTTAAAAATTCAGACCCTAATAATAAAAAATTCTGCCCTGTTGTCACCTCTATCAGAATTTATTGATTACTATGTGCTAAATTAAGGAAGTAATTTTGTATATTAGACATTCTTTTTTCAATAAAATTAATTCTCGATTCCTTTTTTGAATTCCTTTTTTCATCTTTCTGTAATACTGATATAAGTCTAGAATCAAAGGACTTGTGGGCACTAGGCGCGACTAGATAGATAATCTATTTTGGTAATATTTTAAATAATCAGCACTAAAAAACCAAATTTCTTTTCTAGGCTGCAGCCATCACATCAGATGTCTTGGACGTTCTTGGGAGGCCTGGTCATTACACACTTTTTGCTCCTACTAATGAAGCTTTTGAAAGACTTCCAAGGGGAGTCTTAGAAAGGATCATGGGTGACAAGGTGGCTTCTGAAGGTATGTACCTTTTTTTTGCAAATGAGAAATACAGGTGAGTATTTCAGGAGGTAGAAACTGCATTATCCTAGTAGCTCTGAAATTCGGCACCTGTATTTTAATTCATACGGGAGGAGTTATTTCTTCTGTCTCTGGCTGTCTTGGTTTGAGGTGGCTTAAACCAGGACACTGACTTTTCCATCTCAAATGGAAAACTAAGAATTCAAATTTGTTGAAAACTTACTTTCCAAAACAGTTTAAAGAATCAGTCTGTTATGGGAACAGTAATGTAGTAGACCACTAAGAAATTAAAGACTACCCTTCTGTTCTCATTTATGAACTCCACTGCACTACACAAGTTCTCCATAATTTCATTATAGCCTGATTAAGTCACTGTGTAGTATCTCAATGGGCGATAGTGAAAAGAGGTATCTGGGCTAATTTTAATGTGAGAAAACAACTAAAAATGGAATCCTGAAATGAAAAGGCGTTTTTGTTGTGTTTTTTTATTATTTTTTTCAGTTTGATTTCAGGAATTTTGGTTGATTCTTTTGGTATCCACAGAAGATAGTACACTGAATCTCACTTGAAAAGTAAGGCATAAGAAAGTATAGATTCAGGGATGACTTTGCATAGTCCATACATAGTTTTGTACTCAGAGTTTCATTTGAAGCATATCATCTGCAGTCACCGAGTTACTCTGTACATGTAGATCACAGCATAGACAGTATAATTTTCATAACAGAAGGGATGCTAAACAGTTTTGACCACAGATGTTGTTTAGAGGTCTGTTTAGTATCAATTCTCATATAAATAACTTTCAATAAAATAACTATGAGTTCAACTAAGCAAATATGCTAGATAAACTAGTAAACTATTGAAAATAGTGTAGATGTAATATATTACCCTACACCAACCATGTGAATTATATATATGTGTGTGTGTCCAATCACCTATATATGAATCTCCTACTCCTTTCTCTGCAGCTCTTGTGAAGTTCCATATTTTAAATACTCTTCAGTGCTCTGAAGCCATCACAGGTGGAGCAGTCTATGAAACCTTGGAAGGGAACACGGTTGAAGTTGGTTGTGATGGTGAAAGTCTGACTGTGAATGGAGTGAAGATGGTGAAACGCAAAGATATTGTGACAAGCAATGGCGTTATCCATCTCATTGATGAAGTTCTAATTCCTGATTCTGGTCAGTGATGCACATGAAAACTTCTTACCCTGAAAATGTTTTCTGCAATCTTACCTAGATTTCTCCAGATATCTTCTTAAAGATAAGCATAGAGAATCCAAATCAGGAAAAGGAATAAATTATATCTTAAAATATCTTTTCTTAATACTTATTTTGCAGCCAAGCAAGTCATTGAGCTTGGGGGTGCCCAGCAGACTACTTTTACAGACCTGGTGGCACAGCTAGGACTGGCATCTTCTCTAAGACCAGAAGGCCAATACACGCTCCTGGCACCTCTGAATGGCGCTTTCTCAGGTTAGTCACTTTAAAAGATTAACTCTGACTGTCAACATAAACAACAATATATGCTATCCTGACAGTTTTCCAAGTAACACCCAGTACTCATGCCACGCATGGAAATATTATCACTAAAGTAAGATAAAAGCATGCACAGACGTGTGGGAAAAGAAAGATATTAATGAACTACCAATTCCCTGAATCTTTGCATTACTTGCATTAGATTCAAAGCTTATTTATTCTCAAAAAATTCATACAAAGAGCTTGGTGTCCTCCAGTTCATTAAAGAGAAACTGATACAAATATACTGTAAAACAGATGTTGGCATATTTGCAAAAAGTGACCATGTGGTCATCCTGCCTTTCCCCCAAGGATTCAAATGTTAACTCACCACTGCAGATGCAAAATTGGAAAGGTTTTAAGGTTCACATGCAGAAAGGAAAAGTTATAATAAGAATTTGAGCAGTAATTCAGAAGATGGAGCAGGCCCACATATCAATCATCTGCCATATTATTGATAATAATTAATCAGGGGTACATCAAAAGTTGGTATCTGAATTAAAGGAAAGGCAATTTTCAGTAACTACTTAACAATTCATTTTCTGTGTACACAGATCTATTCAAGCCTTAACTCAATTATTTCAAAGAAATATTCAGTATTTCCATGGTCTTCCACGGTCTTTTAATATAGCATCCAGAGTTAACCTTATTTGAATTAAAATTCTCTATATAAATCAATATATATTTATATCTAAATGTCTTTGTAGATGACACTTTAAGGATGGATCAACGCCTTCTTAAAGCAATCCTGCAGAATCACATTATAAAAGTAAAAGTTGGACTCAATGAACTGTACAATGGACAAGAGTTGGAGACAATTGGAGGAAAACTGCTGAGAGTCTTTGTGTATCGCACAGTAAGTGGATGGAGTTTTCTAACAATATGTGTCCCAACTATGAAAATGAAGAGTCATGCAAGAATAAAGGACAAAGCTGAATGAAACTGCCAACATTTACCATTAGAACTAGCAAAAATCTGTAAGGTTTTAAATGATGAAAATCTGATGAAAATCATATGAAAATCTGATCTTTATCGATGGGAATTTTCATGGAAGACTCTTTGGGAAAATGAATAGGATGCCAGATTTGGCAGAACACCTATTAAAATTTTTTAAAGCTAGTTTTTAGAAGTACATAAGACCCCGTTCTCAAGGGAAACAACATAATCAAGTTTGGAAATATTTATACCATATTAACTTATTCCAGATTTTGTTATTTTTGCTTTCTCAGGCAATACCAGATTTCCTGGCAAGACCACACAATTTGACTGTAGAAATGATTTTTACTTTTATGAAATATGATTTTTACTTTTAGAAGCTTGTTAGGAAGTATGCATCCATCTCATTTTATCAAATACGTTTAAATGTGTATCATGGTGTAAATACCTACACCTGTTTCTCTTTTATTCAGGCTGTATGCATTGAAAATTCATGCATGGTCAGAGGAAGTAAAGAAGGAAGGAATGGTTTTATTCACATCTTCAGACAGATCATCAATCCAGCAGAAAAGACATTGCATGAAATGCTGAGAAATGATAAGCGTTTCAGGTCAGTATCAATTTTGACAGAACTGAGATTTTCCTACAGAGGGTAAGTGTATATACAGCTCAGTTAGTCTGAGAAATTGTTGTAGACTGTGTGTTGTCAGCCTTTTTTGGGGCAGGAAGGGCAAGGAACGTGTTACTACTTTCTAAACAAATAAAAATTGAAAAAAATATAAATGTGGGGGTGGGGATTAAAGAAGAAAAAGTGTTCTCTTCCTGGATTTATGCTGAAAGGGCTCCCAAACTTTATGGTAGAATGGTTGTTATCAGTACATAAGAGTACTGTAAACACAAAAGCACAAAAAACACACAAAAAAAGAGGAGTAAGATGACAAAATAGATTGGATGACACATCCAGAGCTATAATGCAGCAGAATCTGGAGTTTTATTTAACAAGCAGTAAAATTCCATATATATGCAACATGATTACATACACTTCCAGTACATATTTCTGTGCCCATACTGCAAGTATCTAAATACTCCAATAGACATTCAATTGTATGTGTGTTTTGTCTCTTTGTTGTAAATAGTGTTTTCCTCAGTCTGGTGAAAGCTGCAGATTTAGATGATGTTCTGTCACGGCCCGGAGAATGGACTCTCTTTGTTCCAACTAATGATGCCTTTAAAGGCTTGACTGACAACGATAAGGATATATTGATAAGTAAGTAATGTAAGAAAACTAGAAATACAAGCAAAGGTAAAATCGATGAGAAAGGTGGCTAATACATTTCTTACACAAAAGATAACTGAAAATACAGTTAACTTTTTTTGCATAGAACAGGTCATAGGGCTTCCCTAAATTAATTCCTTCTTGGGGGATAGAGAATATAGGATTTTGAAAAAAACATCCAACCTGAATTTATATTTAAATTCCATCCTTGATATAAAGTGTAGTAATCTTCCAGGTTAAAATCTGCATTCATTCAAATTTTCATCATTCAATCTTTCTATAGATTTTTTTAAACTGAAATGTTTATCACATTTCTTTTCTGGTTGTGACCATTACATTAAAAGATAAGTAGTATTGACTTTCTTATCTTTCCTTACTCTTCTCTCCCTCCATCCAGTAATCTTTGATATCACCTGTGCTCTACAAGTTAAATATGGAATATTTATTGCTAAATGACAAGTTATGTAATTTAGATTTTTCACAAGATTTAAAAGTAGTTTTTTTAACATCATATTTTATTTCCATAAAAGAAGAAATGCACAGTGAGTGAGTACTTCAAATCTCCTGCAGAATTTCCCACTAGAGGGGTAGACTATGGCCACAGCACTATAAATATTTTTAGTTCATTTGGGAATAATGTGAATATGACCCATCCACAGGTGTGGCAGGAGCGGTTGCCTTGAATCCTACATCCATAAATTCAGTCACATTTTCTGCTCCTGCACTTTTCAGATCAAAGTTCAAAGACATCAAGCCAAACCCGTTGAATCCTTAATGGCTTTATAGAGCTGGGGTTGCTGCTTATGAGTGCTCCAACATGGGCTTTATGTATCTTTTCCTATCATTGTTACTCAGTGTGACTTTCCTTGGTATAAGAGATTTTAATTTAACCTCATTATTTTTTTTGAGCAGAATTTTTTATGTCAGATTACCTTTTGGAATTCTGCTTTGGTTTTCTTTAAAGAAAAAACTTTCTTTCTCCATAAATTTAAACCTGAATAATGAATTGAATGTGCTTATGGTAGTTTCATACATACTATGCTTAATCCTGTCTCAAGCCTGTGTGAATCCTTAGAATTACCAGAAGGAATTAGCCATTACCATTTAATTTTCAGTCATATATTTTCTTTTTTAAATAGGGGACAAAAATGCTCTCAGGAATATTCTTCTTTACCACTTGATACAGGGAGTTTTCATTGGAAGTGGCTTTGAGCCTGGTGTGACAAACATTCTTAAAACCATCCAAGGAGGGAAACTCTACTTGAAAATAGTTAAGTATTGAAAAAGCCTCCCTGATACAGCCTTGTAACAGGGTTTGACATTCTATGTCTATCTGCATTACAGAATGGGCTATGTTTCTCTGAACATTACATTTAGGGTTTGGGGTTGTTTTTTAACGTCCCTGACAACGTGCATTCTCTTTTCATCCTTCACCAGGTGAATGATACTCTTCTGGTTAATGAACTGAAATCAAGAGAAGCTGATCTGATGGCAACCAATGGTGTTATTCATGTTATTGATAAACTCCTATATCCAGCAGGTGAGTATTTGCTCATGGAATTTATAGACATTCATCTGAACCTGTTTACTTGTTATGAATGTGCAATAACTTAAAAAAGTTAATACCTTTAAAGAGACAATTCCACGGGGAATAAGAAATGGAAAGTTTACCTCACTGCTCATTTTGTGGAATAACCTTACTTGAAATCACGGCAACTCTGAAATTTTGTGGAAGTGAAGTATATAGATCAGAAGCTCTCTTTCCCACTAATCTTGAAGAATGTGTATGTACAAGTACGCATTTGTGTTTCTGAGAGTGGTTACATCTCCCAATCACTTTAAATGTAAATAAAATGAACACAGATTTATGTTTCCTCTTACAAGCCTATTTCTTTTGACAGATCTGCCTGTTGGAAATGATCAGTTGCTCACAATTCTGAAGAAGTTGATTAAGTACATTCAAATAAAGGTACTCTTTAAATAATGATCCTTTCATCTTTTAGGAAGGATCTGTGTAACTATGTACATTATAATTCATAAGTGGTCTCTAGTGCTTCTGTTTCTTCAACAGACACATATTTAATATCTCCCAGCTACCCAAATACAATAATGAAAGCTACACTGCATTCCATAGTTACACTTTGTGTTTTTCAACACCAAATAATTATAGACACCAAAATATTATAGAATATTTTCATTTGGATAACTCCAATGTGAACTGTCACAAATCTGCTGTTTAGTTCAGGGACATTTCATTACTCCAGCAAAATAAATCACATATAAATCATTGAGGCAATCCCTCTTTGAAAGAAATATTGAGTGGCTATGTTGCTATGTCATTAAACTCACCAGCCTCAATAGCCTGTGGAGGAAAAAACAGGAATCCATATCTATCTCAGTAATCCTCTTCAGATTACATTCTCCCTCAGCAATGAATAAGAGGACCTAGGCAAATAGCATAGCCTAACTTTTAGATTAATGAAGCACCGAATCCTGCCCACACTCACATCCACCTACCCACAGGTTGGATCAGGGAAGAGTGGCTGGAAAGCTGTCCAACAGAAAAGGAACTGGGGGTATTGGTGGACAGCTGGTTTAACATGAGCCAGCAGTGTGCCCAGGTGGCCAAAAAGGTCAACAGCATCCTGGCTTGTATCAGCAATGGCATGGCCAGCAGGAGTAGGCAAGTGATTGTACCTCTGTACTCTGCACTGGTGAGGCCTCACCTTGAGTAATGTGTTCAGTTCTGGGCCCCTCACTACAAGAAGGGCATTGAAGTGCTGGAGCGTGTCCAGAGGAGAGCCACCAAGCCGGTGAGGGGTCTGGAGAACAAGTCCTATGAGGAGAGACTGAGGGAAGTGGGTATGTTTAGTTTGGAGAAGGGGAAACCTCATTGCCCTCTACAACTACCTGACAGGAGGTAGTAAAGGGGTGGGTGTTGGCTTCTTCTCCCGGGTGAATAATGACAGGACCAGAGGAAATGGTTTAAAGTTGCAGCAGGAGAGGTTTAGATTAGATATGAGGAAGAATTACTTTCCTGAGAGAGTGGTCAGGCATTGGAAGGGCCTGCCCAGGGTGGTAGTGGTGTCACCATCTGTGGAGGTACTTCAGAAACGTGTAGACGTGGCACTTCAGGGCATGCTCTAGTGCCTGAGACTGTTGGGTTGGGTGTTTTGTTTTGTGCTTTTTTGGGGGGTTGTGTGTTTGTTTGGCTGGTTGGTTTGTTTTTTGTGTGTATGTTTGGACTCAGTGATCTCAAAGGTCCCTTCCATGTGATTTATTTGGAAACTAGAAGACAAGTGCTCTCTCTTAAATTTTAATATTACTTTCCTGTATTTGTAGTTTGTTCGTGACAGTACCTTCAAAGAGATTCCACTGACATTTTACAGTAAGTTCATTTTAAATACTTCCAGATGTGTTTGAGATTGCTTTTTAAATGTTGCCAATTCCAATCTTGAACTGTAGATCTTTTTCCTTTTTTTTTTTTTTCAATCAAAAAGAAAGAAATTCTGGGAAAGAAAGTGATGCCAATGAATCACAGGAAGAGAAAGACTCAAAGTAGAATGTTTCTGGCTGTTGTGCTACTGTATGTGGTTTTTTCCCTTTCTAGATGTGTGACAGGAAAGTAACCCAGGAAAGTTCAAATTCTTTGGAGTAGGCAAGATACATATGGAAAAGATTGTTTTTCAGTTTTTAGCCAAGGTTCAGGGCTTGGTGCATAATAGACTACTGCCTGCCTCTCCAAGTTGTAGCAGTGTACTGTACTGACTCTCCAAGATGTAACATTGGCCAAACTCCATACTAAGATGTTTTCTTTTTTATAAATGCTTCCAGAAGGAGAGAGTGTGCCCATTCCACCTGTTTCCCATACCCTGTTGCCCCAAGGGCAAATGTGAGGCTTGTATGAAAGGCAGTTGTTCTGACCATTTTCACTTTAGGGAGCAAATACAAAAGAGGAACTTTTTTGTTGTTGTTGTTGTCTTGCAGCCTTTTTAGGGTTTGCATACAAAAGAGAACCTGTTGAAGCAAACTGATAGAAGACAAAGTTCTTGCTGAAGCTTTTGCTTGGGAGGGAATATGAATTTAGGCAGATGATTAAATTTCTATAAGATTCTACCAACATTTCTCAGTAGAAATGGAGACCATCACATTAGGCTTTTGGAAATTGAGAATAGATACACTTAAGTTAAAAGATTCTTGGAACTAAAAATGGAGTAATCTATCTTGATGGCAAGTTAAACATGAGTCAACAAAGTTTCCTAGCAGGGAAGGGCCTAGGAAAGGGCCAACCATGTCCTGGGGTGCATCAAGCACAGCATCACTAGCTGGTCAAGGCAGGTGATTGTCCCACTCCACACTGCACTAATACAGCCCCACCTCAAGTACTGTGAGCAGTTTTGGGCACCTCAATATAAGCAGGACATCAAACTATTAGAATGTGTCCAGAGGAGAGTGATTAAGAAGATGAAAAGTCTCAAGGGCAAGACTTCTGAAGAGCAGATGAGGTTACTTGGTTTGTTCAGCTTGAGAAGAGAAGTCTGAGGGGTGACCTCATTGCAGTCTACAACTTACTCAAGGGGAACAGTGGAGGGAGAAGAAGGTGCTGATCTCCTCTCTCTGGTGACCAATGATAGGACATGAGGAAATGGAAGGAAGCTGAGTCAGACGAAGTTCAGACTGGACATTAGTCTGTCACTGGAACAGGCTCCCCAGGGTCACTGCACCAAGGCTGTCAGAGTTCAAGGAGCATCTAGATGGAACTCTTAGACATAAGGTTTAGTTTTAGTTAGTAGTCTAAGAAGAGAGTTAAACTTGATGATCCGTATGGATCCCTTCCAACTCGAGATATTCTATAATTCTATGATTCTGTGTCCCACAGCCAGTAAGAGTAGCATGAGAAACAACACCTATAAGCTGAAGCAAGGGAGATCAATGTCAGACATCAAGAAAGTTAAATTTATTGATTTAGTTGAATGCGGAAATGGGAAGGTTGGGACTTCTACCAGTGAAGGCTTCTCCATTGATGAATGGATATGAGTTGAGTAACGGTCTATCAGAGATGTTCAATGAATACTTGAGTCTGTCTTAGGTATAGAGGGACAACTTCATCTCCTAATGGCACCATAGTCGTGCTCTCTGTGACATTCCATCAGGTGTAAGAATGTTTTGAATGTCAGACGGTTTCTTCTGTTTGCCACGTCAGCTCCATAATGGAAAGGGCAAAACTCAAATTCAAGACACATCAGTGAATTGTGCAAAGCTTTATGCAGGAAATTGTATAAGCCATTATTATTGTTTACCTTACATTATCATGGATTTCATGACCAGTGGGTTTCATAAGGAACAAAGACAAATAAAATGCCAGCAAACTCTGTCTGCAGGTGACTTGTATACTCCACCATTAAGTAACCAGAACTGAGGTCTGTACTCTATCCATTATTGAGTTACTTTTCTATCCATTATTATCTGTGATTTTATCCAAATCCAGACCAAAACTAACAGATCGTTACCATAAAAGACCTGTAAGAATGGAGTGTGCTTTATATTCCATTTTCTATACTTTCAGAAATTAACATAATTGAAAGCAATGTCCAGCCTATCATCAGAAAGGAAGGTAAATAAGGCCCTTAGAATATATATTTCTGTATATTATTATACATATACAGAATATATATTACATATATTTCTGTATAAGTTCATCTACATATACAGAATATATACTGTACATATTTCTTTAACAGAATGCATTTTGTACATACCAGGATGTTCAACACTTTGCTGGAAAAGCAAAGATACAAATATTGCAATTAGAACTGGCTGAAATATTTTGTACTAAAAGATTCTCCATAGTTGTTCTCCCCAAATGGATTTTTTCTTTTTTTCCATAGGCATTTTAAAAAACATTTTAAAAATAATATTTTTTCAAACCATTTATTTTAATTGCCCAAAATATTATTATAACTTCAATAATTTTCTTTTAAATTAAAATGGTTATTTTAAAAAAATTAGGCAGATTTGTTTCTTATTCTTTGAAGAAAAAAACATCAGTTCATTTTTCTATAGTTTTCAGTCAGTTCTAAATACCAATATCTGTCAGATATCTGGAAAGGATGGCTAGCCAATCTTTCTTTTTAATTTTTTTATGGCAAAATCATGACTTAAAGACTAGTGGTGGGACTGAAGAGAACAAAAAGTAGGGCTGGGACTATCAAAATCACTTATGAATCATAACTTAACTAAAATACACATTGGTTCCACTAGAACAGCCACACTGCTAATGAGCTGCAGTTTCCCATGGAAACAAAAATGCTCAAAGTGAATCTGGTTGACCTCAACTGAGGAGCAAGGCAGTAAAAATATCAGGCAAAACATAAGGCAAACTTTTTACCCAGACTGTTTAATAATTGTTTCTGGGAAGACTTTCTCCCAGCAGAAGTCACATGAGCTTGCTTTTTCAGTGGCTTGTCTGTGCTTCATCCCATTTAACATTAGATGCCATCTAGCATATATGCTGATCTTTGTTGCCTAGTCTCCATCATTAAATCAGATCCACAGAGCAATATAAATAGATAGATGATTCCATATGGTAATTCGTCCACACTATTTAAAATTCAGAGTAGATGAATCGAGCTCAATAATAACTGGGCATTGTTATCATCCTATCCTATCCTATCATCTCATCTACAGCAAATACACTAATTTATCTCTGAAGTCTAATTTATACAATCACCTTCTACTGCAAAAGGAAACAAAAATTTATGCTTCAATTTGTTACTATTGAAGGACACTAGGTAGCCTGAATTGCATTGTTTTCAACAATTGACACCAGACGTGCATATTAAAAAGTCTTGTTAAATCCTGATCATTAATTAAAAATAATAATAATTTATGCACTATAGACTTCTACATAAGCACATATAAATTAAGATTTTTAAGGTATTTTTAAGGAAAGTGAGAGAGATGGACTTTGTTAAGTTTCTAACTCTGAAGAGGGAATGAGGGAAATGTGTGTTACAGCAACTTCTTAAGTAGATGGTGTTGCTGTAACACTTGCTATTCCTGTTAATTGACTTCATCAATGGTATGTTGCTAGTTTATTTATTAGCTGGTGCTGCAGCCTGTCAGAAAAATACATTTGGAGTTGCGTGGTCCATAGACACTGCACAAGATTAAGAGGCTTGTTTTGGCCATTGAAATCAAAATGACCTCTCCCATGCAACTCAAAGAATGATAGCCATTAATGCTGACAAATACCCCTGCATCTGATCTCAGAAGTTTATTTATCTTTTTTTGTTTTAAGCTGGGTGACTACTGGCTAATTCTCGGTAGCTTAAAAAAAAAAAAAGGCAGCCAAATGACTCCAAATAAAAAAACCCAAAACAACACATAAAAAACGCCCCAAACCAAAAAAATAACATAAGGGAATTCTGATTAAAATACCTAGTCTCATCTTGCATGTTTATACAGTTAGTAGGAAATAGCATGACAACCATTTCTCTCACTCATTCTTTTCTAAGCTTTCACTCAGTAGTTGGCACATTGATCACTGGCAGAGCAATAGCTGTAAGACTCCAGCAATGTCTCCTAGTAGGCTACTTATCAAGATAAATAGGGGAAGATCTCCTTTCAGTTGCTGAGCATCTTGGTTTTGCCTGCAACTTGTCAACAAATGATAAAAGTATCAGATCAAAAAAAGTAAAACTAAAGTGTGCAACAGGATCTAAATTTAAGACAAGATGGGATGAAGCACAAGACTTCATTGAAGTAAAAGGCATTGCTGCAAATGGCCTCTCAGACTTAAAAAATCCATCGTAGTCATCTGGTTTATGTAGAGTAGGGGGATAATGCTAGCTTCATCTCAGCTCTGTGGAATACCATAAATATTCTCCTGACTATTTGTAACATGTTGTTTTTCTCCTATGTCACAGACCCATCTATCACACAGATCACTAAATTAATTGAAGGGGAACCTGAGTTCAAAATAGTCAGGGAAGGGGAGACAATAACTAAAGTGATTCATGGAGGTTGGTATGCTTTCAGCAACTCAACTTGTATTAGACAAAATTTGAAACATTCACTATTTTAAGTCCGTTTCTATTTTATGTAGGTGATACAAGTATATTAGACAATTGTTCTGTTTTTAACAAGACCTGGAAGTGTTGTAATTTTATTATATCCTTTCATTCTCACTACTCCTGCATTTCAAAAAATGTGGGGTTTTTGCCTAGTTGTGTCCCATAGATACAGAGTCAAGATAGTGTTAAAAATGTTCTGCATGCTGACATAATATCTGTCACTGCTAAAGATTATTTGCTGGTTGTTGTCCTGTAATAAAAATTGCAGTATGTAATTCTGTGATAGAAAGGCAATTTTACCAGAGACATAAACTTTGCCTTCTGCTTTGATAGGAGCATTGAGAACTTTACATCTAGCATGTGTTTAAGGGAAAAATGGCACGTGTTCATCCTAAATCTGGAGGAAACTTAGTTCCTGGTCTCCTCTGAATATTTGTCTTTTTTTTTTTTTTTTTAAATATGCTATGGTATTTCCTTGTGTGCTTCAGTAAGTTTCAGCCTCTCAAAAACAGCACTTGTAATGCTGTTCACCACTTGTTTAATATCTTCAACTTAAAAATCCTTGTAGAACCAATTATTAAAACATACACCAAAATCATTGATGGACGACCTGTGGAAGTGACAGAGAAAAAAGTAACAGAAGAAAGAATTATTCAAGGTAAATTATGCTGAGGTATTCGTATTCAGTAAAGTTTACCATTACATTACCGTTACATTACATTACAATTTATTACAAAAGTAACAAATCTTAAATTCTGTCCTAATGCCCAAACTGCATTTCCTGGACATGCCTAAACTGCGTTTCCTGGAGAGATGAATTTTTCTTATAGCTTCCCACTGTCTTGTGTGACTCAAATTCTGTCTGCATGTGCTACATGCACATATAGATATGGCATCAATATTTTAACAGCACGTAAAACAATGAAAACTTGTCTTTTTTAATTTATTTCATTTTATTATTTTATCATTTTATTTTTCTGCAAATCATCTGATTTTGTAAGCTGCTTGCTGCCATTTCAGGATAAGACTGCTTTTATTGCATTTTCTTAGTCTGGCTTGCTTTAGAAAGAAGAGTATTTTGTGTGTGTGTGAACTTTTGAGTTGTTTATTTTCAGGTAAGTTTCATTTGACAAAAGGTTGACTTTCTGTATGCAGATATCTACTTTTTGATGTCATCCCAGTCTCCCTTGGCAATCATTTCAGAAAAAGAACCTTTCTGTTTCTCTATACAGAGGGGCCTTGATAGATTTGACATCCACAAGTTAGACATTTGTAAGCAGCTAATATAAGATAAAATTAATGGGCATGTCTGTCCCTTGATCTTCTCCTGCAGTAACTTTCAAGTTCTTTGGCCAATTTTCATTATATTTGACCTACTACAGCAATATTTCTTTAAGAATCCTAGAAACTTCACAGAAATTGAATGAGTGAGGTGTATTTGAATAGTCACAAATTTCCTGCCAATTCATTTTGACCCCCTTGGTTAAATATCAGCTCGAATGCTGCTATTAAAATTCTGTCTGCCAGAGCAGTTTTAAGGGAAAGACAGTGTTATAGGAACATCTTTTTTCCAGGTCCTGAAATAAAATATACCAGGATTACTGCTGGTGGTCCAGACAATGAGGAAAAGCTAAAGAAATTGCTTGAAGAAGGTTAGTATCCTTGTTTTCTTTTCTTCCTTTAAAAAAATAATTAAAAATTATATTACTTAAGTAATTGCTGAATGGATACTCATACTGCAGAACCATACCCAGAGATTAAACTCAGAACATGAAAAATGTCTAAACCTAACATTCTGGTTTAAGTTTCTGATCTTCACATTTCAGTCAGCTCCAGAGTTGAGGAGTCCAGGTCTAGTACATAGTATGATATGTTTGTTGTAAAATATGGTGTTTTCAGTGTTTTCATAGAAATTAATACCATGAATTCTGTAATTCAGCAAAATGCTACAACAGTAATATGTTTTTACATGGCTGTCAAAAGTTTTCTGTAAATCAATTATTTGCCATAACCTGTGTCCTATCAGAGGTTACCAAGGTGACCAAATTTATTGAAGGTGATGGTCATTTACTTGAAGATGAAGAAATCAAAAGGCTTCTGCAGGGAGGTAATTCAGTGTATTATAACTAATCTTTTTGCAACAGGTTATGATAACTGAAACCCCTCTCAGATATGTTGATCACAACATTTTAAAGACTGACCTAGAATTGTAATTTTGATGGGAGAAAAAAAGAATACCACATATGAAGCGCTAGATGTCTGTGAAATGAAAATAAGCACCAAAGTTTGATTAATCAATTTTTTAATATTATAATGATCCAGAAAAAAAAATTATTTGGTTTTTTTTCAGTCTTTAAAAAGTTATCTAATTAAAACTCAGGGGAGCAATGAAGATTTATTCCACTATCTGTGAACTGTTTTTTTCAGAAAAGTTAAATCTGTGAAAATCACTTATGAATTGGAAAGTATTGTAACAAACCAAATTAATTTTACTTATCAGTTCTTTAGAAATGAATATTCATTGCCCTCAAGTTAATAATGAAAGGCATGTTTAGCATCCTTCTTTCAATGCTTACAGGTGATGGATATCAAGTTATTAACTCTCATTCCTTTCCAACATAGCATTCCAAGGAATGGTTTTATTTCCTTCTTGCTCTCTTAATTCTAACAGTTTCGGCAATATATAACCAGTAGCTGTAGAAAACTGGTGAAAGAACTTGTGCTTATGAAATTAATCTTTATCTATGATTTTGGAATGTTCTCTGCTAAATGTAGATTAGAAAAACTACCTATAATAGCAATGGGGAATTAAAAAAGAGAATTCAAGTGTTGTGCTCTTAGAAATGTTAGTGTAAACCTGAGTCAGAAGCTCAGAAAATATGTATAGATGTTTCTCTTGGCATAAATGAACTGAATCCACTTCATTTAATGTTCAATTATTAGTAAGTTACAAACTCTGAGCTACTTCACTATCAGTAGCTCACAACCAGGTGTGTGTTCACTGAACTAAATCTTGTAGTTCTTCAAAAGCACTGTTCTGTGCTTTTATTTTTTATTCTGTTACTTAAACAAAAAGTTAAGTAAAAAATTTAGTGTTGGCTGGTTGAACAACTTTCCACTGAATAAAAACATGTTAGTTTATGATAAAGCTATTCTCAGAGAAAAGACAAGATATGGCTATAAATACTGTTGACTTCCTTTCTTTCTTCTGTTTTAAATATATAAATCTGTTTATAAGATTATAACTGGGATTTGCCCATAAATATTGCAGAGAATTAGGAATTTCCTGAGGGTTTTTCATCTTATCCTATCTTGGGTGTCTCAGCGATATGAAAAGATTGCTCTCTGGAGATGCCTGTTTCAGTGTTGAATATTTAAAAGAAAATTTGAAAATGAAAGAAATTATAGCAAAAAAAAAAAATCCCTCTGTATATTGGACTATGTTTTACTGGTGTCAGCCCGGCAATAAAGAGCAGGTTCAAAATTCTGGTGACAGGTCTGATGCTAGAATCTAACAATTATAATTGTTGTTGTAATCATCTTCAGTTACAGAGGTATACAATTAAATAGATGTAATCTGTAGAGATACATTTTATATTAATCCTATAGGTGTGAGGTGTGTAGTAATTTTGGAAAAGACAGTATTGTCTCTTGAATTCTTGCTATTTTTCCTTGCTATTATATGTTAGTTCGCATAAGCATCCTGCTTTATAGAATGGACCCAATAGGCAGATTTGTCTCTTGTTTTAATATGATTTTTCTCTATCTTTTCCATGATTTATCCAGTGAGGTACCCTTGGCTGCCATAGAAATATCTTACTGTATGTTTAGCCAATAAAAGCAGATAAATATGCTGCTTTATGGCTGTTGGTGTTAATGGAGATAATACTTTATGTACCTGTTGTCTACATCAAATTCCTTCTGTTTTACTGAAAATTTTCTAAGCATTTAAATCTGAGCCCATTCACAAACAAATGAGTTGTCACTGCCTAAAGTAAAAGAATGATTTTCTATGGGCTGTAACTCTGCTCATACAATATCCAGCATTGTTTATTACCAGTGGCAGTCTTTGCTGAAAAAAAACTTCAAGCCAAGATTGGAATGAATGCCTTTCAGCCCTAGAGAAGGAATCGCCTCTGGCAAGGCCAAGGAAATCAGCAGGACCTTACAGCATGAGTAACGTAGTGGCCTGCATACATCTACACCCCCAAAATGATATTCTTTCCACTGAAGGCTCCTTGCATACGGGAAAATGCTATGCCAGATTTAACCCATTTGTTTTTGATGCTTACTGTAGCTGGAACTGAGTACACCAAGGTTACTAAAGTAATTGAGGGAGAGCCACAGATTATCGAAAGAGAAATCAAGACAGTCCAACTGGAAGGTTAGTTTGCCTAAAAATTCAGTATCACCAAGACGTGCTTTGTCTGAAGTGATCATTCCAGGTGGGGCTTTATAGTATTGATTCACAAAAAAATTACTTGGGACTGAAGCCAGTAGTTTAACAAGAAGAGTTTCATAATTGTTCTGGAAAATAATTATTTCACTGACATTGCAGAGAAAAATGTTGAGGCTTATCTTGTGGCTATATGTAACTAAAAGATTTGGCAAGCATAGTAGACAACAAGAGGTGTCTAACAACAAAGCTTAGGTAAAACATATTTAAAGAACACGCACCATAAGAATTGCTTTTTCTCTAAGCAGCTCATCCAGAAGAAGACCACGTGAGTTGTTTTTAACTTGAGTTATTTCTTGTCAGTGTTAATGTGATCTATTGATTGGATGGGCTCTCGATTTGGTGAAGCGGGGGGGTAGAGTGGAGGGAATATAACCTTTGAGACTGAGCAAATATCTCACAGGGTTTTGGAATTTCTCTACCCTTCTCCTTTTGTTAAATAAAGGAAGCTCTTTGGTTTGAAAAAGATTAATGGTGTTGAGGTTCAAAATGGGTCTCTTAAAGGAACCAAGTACAATTCTGCCTGGCTTTATACGTGGAACTTGTTCTTCAAGTTTAATAATTTTTAATGATCTTCAAAGTTAAAAAGTAGATTGTTTAGGGTTTCTTTTGTATTTGTATGTCCGACATTTTCCAATTCTAATGCAGATTAAGTTATTCTGTCATCCTTTGAACTAAATGAAGTTATATAGTAGGAAGAAATATTATGGCTTGTGGAGAATAGTTAAATAAATATGTTTTTACTTTCTAAATTTTGATGTCTATGCTAAATATTGAAGATATACCATAATTTTTGTATAACTTCAATGCTGAGTAGTACAAGGCATGCAGAGAAGTTGACTGTTGACTGAAAATGACAGACAGATGTGATCTTTGACCATGAGGTTTACCTGAAAGCATAATTTTATGGACACCATGTAAGTATGGAAAGCACATTTCAGATGGACCGTGTGCTGTCCTTGTCAGGGCAGTAAAGATCTCGAAATTTTCTAACATGTTGGTGCAGATACCCATTGTATAGCCTCAGCTGTAATGAGGTGAAGCCTGTATCTCAGGCCTATGAATTTATATACCCTATACTTCAGGATGAAAAGACAACTCATTGCTGGTTAATAGAAGATGCAAGTACTTCATGATTGTAAAGAAGGAAAAATACTGCAGTAAAATTTTGTGACAGTAACAGAAGAATTATCTCTTATGCTTGTGAAATATTTTTCCTCCCAATGAGGAGACATCTGGTTTAAAAAAAAAGTTTCAAGATTTTATGAAGACAGAAGAAAAATTGTCCATAGTTTCACAGAGTCAATATTTTGGAAAACTGATGAGTCTGCTAATTAAGATGGTACCTATTCAATAGCCCTTACTCTACCCTACCAGTTAAAACAGAAGTCTCCGAGAACTCCAGATGTGGCTGGCTCACAATGCAGTTACACATCAAGTCTCAAGCACAGCTGGAAATGTGACCAACATTTTGCGATGGTTGAGTTTCAAACATGTCACTTATAAATAATTCCTGAAGTAATGTCTGTACAGCAGACCTGAACATCCTCTGCCAAAAGCTGAGTCTCTCCTGGGCTGTACATTAACCTGAGCTTGTACATTGCTGACAGTGTCAGATGGTGTTTCTTGAATGAAGAGCACGGGGAAAACATCCTGGCACCTGCCTACATCATGTAACTCTCTGTAGGAGATCAGTGTGAATAATAGATTAATTAATACTAGGGTGAAAAAATACTTTTGAAGTGTTGGTAAGATTTGATGGATGACCGCGCATGACAGAAATGTGTGAACTGTATTATATACATTCATGTTTCAGGTTATCAAGTCAACATGCTAATGGAACAAAATTCTTAGTTTACTGAAAACCTTAAAGGACAAACTTTGGAAGTCAGCAATGGGTGTCCAACATTTCTAATGAGTTTTAATATAAAGGCTCTTACAAATAACATCTGACTGCAAAATTTCTGTTTTCTAGAAGCACCTGTAAGGAAAGTACAACCGAACAGGAGGACACAAGGTAAAAACAAAACTTATATTTAAACATTTTAACATGTAAATATTATCCTGAGTTAGTTATGTTAAAAGTCAGGAGGAAAAAAATGCCCTTAATAAAACGGAGCTCAAAAGGAAAGAGTTTTAAAAAAAAATTAACAAAGCTCGGTTTTGTTCACCACTGGGTTTCTTGATTTTTTTTTTCTTATATGTATTTCTTTCTGAAAACAACTTAGTTTATGTGCTTTGGTCAAACAGTGTTTCAGATCAGAATAAAGCCATCAAAATGAGATCTGACTCTGGAGTCTAACTGTGAAAATGGCACTATGGGATTCTTTACCATTGCATTTGTAACTCACTGATTCTACATTATTTTGATCAATTAAGAAGCTGTGAGATCATTATAGTTTCCTAGCTTCCAGCACAAAAGTGAAAGTTTCAGGCTTCATCTTTCCTCTTCACATGTCTGTTTCACAAGTAAATGCAGTATATAGTGTAACTATATTACATATAAGTAATAACTATGGGTTTTTTATCCATTTTCCTCAGGGGGTGCAGCAAGAAGGAGGACAAGACTAGCTTATTCCTAAAAACTTTTCAAGATAGAATTCACAGAATTGCAAACTAATGGCCTGGTCTTTGATAGGAAGAGAAACTGTTTTTTAAAAAAATAGAACATTAAAAAAACGACGTTGTTTTGATAACATAATGTAAACTGAACCACGAATCCACAAATCACTGTGAAGCTGCAGATACTCACTGCTAGCACAGTGCTCACTAGGAGGGGTAGTTCATTGAGGTGCTTTAACTGCTCTTGATAGTGAGCACTATGCAAGGTGGAATCCAGGAACTGTTGAAGGACAACAACTTCTGTAGAACCAGGGTTCCTTCTTATGCTGGCTAGTAAGTGTTTGCAGGATTGGATTCAAAAAGAGCAGGGAACAATACAGAGTGTATTTTTTTATTATTATTATTTCCACTAAATAAGAAATATAAACGAAATTAGCTCATTTCTAGAAAAAGAAATCACTTCAGGTGACTTTTAGACTAATCTAAGGAAATATGAGAAGTTAAAATAGCACTTTTGGTTCAGTAGTATTGTACACTTTTTTTAAGTCAAAATTCATCATGTGTTTAATGTCATAATGACACCAGTAATGTTACTTTTTTTTAAACAAACAGATATACCTTATATTAAATATATCTTTTTTTTGTTGTTCTACATTGCATAACCAAATGTCTTCTAGTAATATGGCTAATGGGAGCTCTTAAAAAGAAAAAAGCAAACATTATGAACTTCTTGAAATGTATTTGAGATTTGTTGACTTCATAATTTATAAGGAAAACCATTCCCATTAAAGGAATCCTATACCAATACATATAGTAAGATTCTTAAGTGTTTTGCCACTTTTCCCTAAATGCGTCTTTTGATTATTAAAAAGTGGATTATAAAACAGATAAATAAAAATGCATGTAAACAGTTAACTCAGCATGGAAAAAGGTTTTACAAAAATGAGGCTAGGTTTTAAAGCTTTTATATCAAAACATGCTTTGCTAATGTCTAGATGTGGTACTTATGTGGAGTTGTCTGAAAATTATACTCATAAAAGTTGTTTGCCTTTCTTAACAACGGTTGGAAAACAATTACTCATGGAGTAAGAAAAAACTTGTTCAAAGTGCCTTAATTTTGCAGACCAAAGTTTCAGAGGAGTTATCTAATGTGCTTTTATACTTCTGTTTTGAAACAAATACTAAATAAAGACTTTGGTTGAACTGTGCTTATTTTCACTTGTGAATATTTTTTTAATAATAAAGCAAATTCTAAATATTTTTAAGCTTTTAGTGTAGTCTTTAGTTAAAAAGCATACTTTCACAGAAGCAAAATTATGCTTCTCCTTCTCACTTAGCATATGCTAATACACTTAAATTGCATCACATCTCCTTAAACACAATTAAAAACCTTCCCTAATTCCATAATCACATCCCATGAGCACTATTCCCTGGATGGTAAAACTATCTGAGCAATGGGTTGATATATTGTGTTGCCTTACTGGGCTGTCAGACTCCCTCAACAAGGTGACCTTTTTATCAACTATCATAGCACTTAGGTAGAGGGACAGCTTTTAACCCCAGTTAGATAGCTTTTAAGTGAAAATGAAAGCTCTTAGGATTGCCTAGAGATGAACTGAAGCTGCCCACCTTTCTCCTGGGCCTTTGACTGTCATTAAATATGAACTTTATTCTGCTTCCTTTACTGCTGTGCCACTGTGAGCTGTCAGTCAAGTAAGATTTTGAAAGACAGTAGTTATGCTAGGGGAGGAAGGTGTCTGTGCTCTCCTCTCCCAAAAATAGAGTAGGACATGGGGAAGAAAATGGAATGGAACTGATAGATCAAGTATGTACAGGAACTGGTGAAAAAGCAGGAGGCAAGAAAATGGATTAAAACCTATCCATCCAAACCATGTGGTGGGAGACTTTTAACTTTTCAAGTGGAAATAAATTTGTAACATACAACTTTTGATATATTTTCTACTTTTATAACACTTTAAAGTCTCTTGTAGTCACTAAAATACCATTCTGTATTTCACTTTTCATTAATATAATCCAAGTGAAATACTTCAATATATAAAGGGCACTCCCTCGTGAACACTTGTTTCCCTGACATTAAAACAACATGTTCTTTTAGTTGCTTTCCATATAGTTATTTCTCAGCATGGGCAGTCTTTTACTGAAGTTCAGATTTGGAGTTGTCTTGTGACTACAACTCCTCCTATCCTGTTATCTGATATTAATTTAAATGAATGTAATGTGATCAAACAGGGGATTAGCATACTACCAAGTCAGAATACTATTAATAGAGAACTCACTCTTTTCTTTGGTTATTTGGTTAATAATTTTTTGGGGATTTATAAGCAGGAATGTCCAGTTGAGTTGGTGATGGAATTCTTCAAGCACTTTATCTGCTTCCTTTGGTATACTGTATGAAAAATTGATGTCAAAGGGTTAATAACTGACAGTGGTCCCAAATCTGTCAGTTTTGGTAACAGTAGCTGCACATACATAAATTATCTGTAAGATCACTAAACTTTTATGCTTTAAAAACAATGAAAAGGGAGAACTGCACATTTAATTATTGCCTTGTGATTTTCCAGAAACTAGGATTCATATCTACATACATTCCTTTGTGATGCAGGAGGAAGAATATTCATAAATATAATTAGACAAGTATTGAATAGAGGAGACTATGGTGAATGTTTTCCATATATTAGATAAGAAGGAAAACAAAGTAAAAGCTACAAGGCAGAGACATTACAAGTATCCCTCAAAGGTCCTTGCTGGAACTGATATTGTTTAATATTTTTATCAACGATATAGACAGAGGGATATATATTTCCCTGAGGAAAGAGACTTGGGGGTGCTGATAGACGAGAAACTGGACATGAGCAGGCAGTGGGCATTTGCAGCCCAGAAGGCCAATCACATCCTGGGCTGCATCAAAAGAAGGGTTGCCAGCAGGTCCACAGAGGTGATTCTGCCACTTGCTCTGCTCTGGTGAGAACTCACCTGGAGTATTGTGTGCAGGTCTGGAGCCCTCAATATAAGAAGGTCATGGACCTGATGGAACGGGTCCATAGGAGGGTCAGGAGGATGATCAGGGGGTTGGAGCACCTCTCCTATGAAGAGAGGCTGAGAGAACTGGGGTTGTTCAGCCTAGAGAAGAGGAGGCTCCGGGGANNGCTCCGGGGAGACCTAATAGCAGCCTTCCAGTACCCGAGGGGGACCTACAAGAGAGGCCCCCTACCTGGGGAGAGCCTGTTTACGAAGGCCTGCAATGACAAGATGAGGGGCAATGGCTTTAAGATGGAGGGGAGTAGATTTAAATTGGAGATTAGGAGAAAGTTCTTTCCAATGAGGGTGGTGGAGCACTAGAATAGGTTGCCCCAGGAGGTGGTTGAGGCCCCTTCCCTGGAGATATTCAAGGTGAGGCTCAATAGGCCCTGAGCAACCTGGTCTAGTTGGGGGTGTCCCTGCTGACTTCAGGGAGGTTAGAGTAGATGACCTTTGGAGGTCCCTTCCAGCCTGGACCATTCTATGATTCTATGATATAATAAAACTGACCTGGAATCACAATACTTAGCATTTAATCTTTATCTTATAGTAAAATGGTCACTTCTGTCCTCTATTGCTCTATCCCTCATCTCCCCTGTGAAGTGACCAGCAAGAATGTCTGAACAATTCTTTGGTATGGATCTATGCAGTCACAAAATAAATCTATCTGAAACAAAACTTTGTTTATTCTTTCCCTTAAAGATGAAAAGTAAATGGCTCAAAGACATAAAATAAACTACCCTTAAAAGCAGCACCCCAAATGGTGAGCTATTTCATATAGATTTCTGTCTTCTACACTTAATACCCTTTTTTCAAATTGATCTGAAATATGCTGTTAGGTCACAGTCCGATTTTTGGTCCAGGAGGGGGTTTGAAATGATTCTGGGGGTGTGAGTAAGACATAACTAAAGTCAGATGCCATTTTACTCTTGTTACCTAAAAATGACTCTAACTGGCAATAGAGAAATAGCTTAGGTATAGGAAAGGAGGAAAGGAGAAGCAGAATTTTGGAGAGCTACAAGAAATAGTATATCACCATCACAGTCAGTCCACATGATGGCTCAACGATCCTCTGGATGGCGTCCCACTGATCCGCAATTCTCAGGCCTTCGCAATGGTGAGGGTTGATGGTAGTGAGGGGTCCCAATTGCAGTGGGGTATGACAGTAATTCATACTTCCTGTTGACTCGTAGTTTGAGCAATCAATATGACAGTTACCTGTGCTCACCCAATCATTGTCTGACATGGTTGCTGCAGGAGCCCCCCTTGCCTATCCTGCACAAGCAGTGCTGGGCCTTGCAAGGTAGAGAAGTTTTCAGGGCAGAGGGTACAGTTGTCTTGAGAACCAAGGACATACATTCTTTGTTATCGGTACACTGGTGACAGAAGTCCTGCGGCAAGCAAGCTTTGAGGCATCTTGTCTTCCGCTCAGGTTCTTACATATGCTAAAAGGTCCAAAACTTAATAGATGACTGACATTCATGTACAAATCTTTCCATACTGTCCTGCGCATTACGATTTGTGTATCTTCACACATTTGGAGCATGATCACAAGAATGATGAAATGAGGCCCAAAAAATGGAGGAAAAAAAATATCCTTAATAATGTTTCTTTATTTACACAATTCAGCAAAAAGTTTCACCAAGCCCTATTTCTCCCTCTCTAGTATGAACAAGACCACTGTATTGCACTGGAATAGGCTGCCCAGGGAGGTGGTGGAGTCTTCTTCTCTGGAGATATTCAAGACCCACCTGGACAAGTTCCTGTGCAACATGTTCTAGGTAGACCTGCTTTGACAGGGGGGTTGGACTAAATGATCTCCAGAGGTCCCTTCCAACCCCATATCATTCTGTGCTTCTGTGATTCTGTGATTGTACAGCTTGATTTCTGCATTACATGTGTTTCAGACTCAAGCTGAGTAAGGGTTCCTTTTCCTGTAAGGGTTCTCATATTTAAGTTTAAATAATGTCCTGTTAGCCTTGATACTGTCTGAGGGTAAATTTTGCTATCACCAAACATTCAGTTATGTCTTCCTTTTTCACCCTTTTGTTGTTTGTTCAAAGATTCTTAGAATTAGCTCTGGTGGCACTTCAATGCTCTCACTGTGGAGCACTAATCAAGCAGCATCTTGACACAACTGTAGGAGCTCTAGTAGTAAAGGCACACGTGATATTTGTAAAAAGCTAAACAGAAAAAAACTCTCTATTACTGTAATTCAGTGCCCAAGAAATATTTCAAAAAAATGTTGTAAAACTGGAAAATCTCAAATCTCAGCTATGTGGAAATTTTTTAGAGTGGGAAAAGTGCCATTTGTGATATTCTTCTACATGAAAAACTAAGCAGCTCTATTCATTAGTGCATTTCAAATGTCTGCTTCAGCCATGCACATATAATATTGGTTTTCTTTTTCAAACAAAAAAGTTATATCTCACACTAATTCCACAATCTTTTTACTAGCAGCAATTTTTGAAGGTATTACTCTTAAATCTATGAAACTGACATTTTATAAAGAAATATGGTTCTAGTTATCACATGGACTTTGTGATTCAATTAAATGTCATTTATGTAAAGTGTAGGCTTTTGAAATTATCTGTACTCCAAAACATTGCACTATTTCTTAAGAGAATGCTAGACAGAATATTTTCAGGTTATATGTTAACTGTACAAAGGAACAAAATAAAACACTCCTTGTAACAGTTGCATTCTTTTTGCAGATTCTCTGAGTGGTTAACAACAAGTATTGGTCAAACTGACAAAAAGTTATATCCTTAATATTGCCATTATTTGCCAAACTGTGGTTATGACTAGCAGTAAAATTCATTAAAACTGTCTAATAAATTGATAAAACTGGAAATAAATAATAAAAATTCAAAAACATTGTTTCTGCTCTAATACATATATTTTGAGACTAATTTCTAGTAAGAGGAGTCTTAAATAGAAATTAAAATACCTGTTTTCATGCTTGGAAAATACAAAAAAAAAAATTACTTTTTTTAGCCAACAGATCCCCAAGCATCCTATAACGAAAATCAATCTCATCCCAGTTTTACAGATGGAGACACTTAGTCATAGAAGAAATTAAATCCTCTCTTCTGAGTTCCAGTTTATTTCACTGTTTTCCAGATCACACTTCTCTGCTTTCCTCATCACTAGCTAAGGTTTGACATCAAAATACCATTAAAAAATTTGACATCTTGTTACTTGGATGTCTGTACTTTGTGTGGATTTTTGAGAGCAGCTATACTAACACAACACTTGGCAGAGGTCCTCCTGATCTTCTCCCTCTGATCCATTTGGGTGCTCCATGGACAATGTGAAGACTGCCTGTCCTGCTGTGCTTGGCAGCAGATAACATCTTATCAGATAGTCCTACGTGTGCAAAGTACTATGTTCTCAGAGGGCCATTCTCCTGATGTGGGCTGCATTTGGAGACCCAGAAGTTCTTTATTTTGGCCTTACAAGTAACCTTGAGGGTGGTCCTAAGCAGACTGCCATCCATTTAAGTATATAGAGCCAGAAACACCAATTTATTCAAGTTTGTGGCCAATGGATGTCAGACAAACTTGAAGTACCTCCACATGTCACTTGAAGTGAGAAATCTGTTCATATGTATTAACTGGAGAGAGGAGATACTATGGTGGTGTCAGAACAGTAAATGTATGCAATAGTATTTCATGCAAAGGAGAGAGTGTCAGGCTAATACTCACAGTTGTATCTATGTTAGTAAACTAAATTGAGCATGGAAGAACAATGGATCAAAACGTCTGCTGATCCAGGTTTAGCAATTTTCCTTAGACCTTTTTTTTTTCCTATAACAACCAGGCAGTGCTTGGACATAGTTCAGGGGGCACTGAAGAGAAAGGATTGTTCCCCATAGGAAGCACAGACAAAGCCATCTTGATTTAAGGGGAAAGTACTGAGCTCCACGGAGAGCCACAAAGGGCTGCTTTCCCCCCCAGGTCAAGCAACAGGGCTTCATACTTTTATTGCCTAGTATAAATGGTGTGTATAATATCAGTCTTGTGACCCATTCTGAGCCTGCTGGCCACCTTCTCTCTCTATTCCTGTCCTTAATTCCCCATTTTCAGTATTTTACCCATATGGAAACTGAAATAGCCTTTGTGCCTTAAAAAAGATAGAGACAGGATAAGACCTCGTTTGTACTTCCTTGGAACTGTAGGTGCTCATTGCTCTACTTAGCCAAGTGGAGGGTCTGAGCGGAACTGTTGCTTCAGGACGGCCAAAGTGCTCCTCAGCAATACATTTTAAAAATAAAATCCATCGTCTGCACTGACTCCAAATGGAGGTTAGGTTCCTCTCACTTGGCATAGAGCGTCTACAAGGTGTATTTCTACCTCTGAGGTAACTGCCAGCATTTCCCTTCACTGTTAATGGCAACCCCAGGAAAATTAATAGGATTTATTTAGCAATTAGCAATTTAGGTTCATATGAGCAAAAGTAAGCATCTACTGCAGGGTAGAGGGATTGTAACCTGGACTGTCTGAACATCCATTGAATAAAAAGGGGTGCAAAGACAGCAAGCTCAGACAGGGACTATCCCGAAATGACAGTAGGTCTCTGTTGGATGAATAATGTCCAATGAGTTTAAAGCTGGCAAATCAAGTTTCTTACATGCAGCTATTTCTTTTGTAGAAATAACTATAAAAGTCTACCAAGTAAAATTAAATTAATAGTTTGCTTCCTTTATAAAGACAATCATGTGAATTCTTAAACAGTGTCAGGAAGGATTATTTTTTTACCATTTCAGTTTTGACAAATGAAAAAGTACCATGCAAATGATCATCCTTTTCATAAGCCTAGTATCTCCTTTCATGTCATTCATCTGAACACCGAATTTATGAATTCTACTTTTTGTACATAAAATAGTAAGATAATTGGCAGAGGCAGCAGTCCTGAGAGATAATTGTGTATTGTAATTTGTTATTTTACTGTCTGAAGCTCAGAACTGCTAAATGATCATCCCAGATGGAGGGTCTGAGAAGGACACCAAAGTCAAGGCACAGCTCAAATAAAAGAATACCTGATTCCCTTGAACACTGAGCTGTAGGAATTCCTGGTGATAGCATGAGATAAGGCTTCCTCTTTGGTAATTGGACCATGTGTGATATAAGAAGTCTTTTTAAATTAGTGATCTTCATTTATTAAATGACTGCTTCCCTTCTGCTTCTCTTCTACATAAACCACAAGCGTGAAGTTTTCAAAAGTTCACCTTCTTTGTGTCACATTTCTCCAAACGTATGCTTTCATAGAATTTCACAAAAATGCAAGTATGAAAGTATAAAAGTCTACCAACATTTGCCAATGGTTGTTTTTTCAATTCAGCAATAATGTATTTTTGATAAATAAAATTTCCACATCAGGTTATTACCTTTTTTTGACCAGTACCAGTGAAAAATTGAGTGACATGAGTTTTGTGTTTAACTGCTAGCACAAAGGAGAAAATATTAGGTACAGATTCCACACAGGGAAGAGGATAATTCGTTGTGGTATAAGTAACTAGGAAAAGATCATCAGCATGACACTATATCATTAGGAGCCCAGCACATTATTGATTGAAAGCTAGCAGTAATTTTATTCAGGAGACTTTTCAGTCCCCTTTACAGCCATATTAATTTATTTCTAATGTCATACTAGATGAAAAGTTTTTCTGTCTGTTTTAACTGGCATCCCTTAAATGCCACAGAGCTCAAGCTTTCTTTTATGCATTTATTCCTTGTGAAACAAAAGTAATCTCTATGATGGAACATGCAATTCAGAGGAATGGCATCAGCACTTACACTTTGGATAATGAAGTTCAGCCATCCTCATGTGTTAGCGTTTGTATTCTTGCTTCACTTTCTAATCTGATGCATCTCTTGTCTATTAAGATTTCTTGAATTTTTATTTTACTTTCCGTATCTGTACTGCTAAAAGAAAAGCAGAACTACAGACTTTGCTCACGTACATAGATCCAATGGCACACGCAGTCGGCATTCACACTACACAGCACTTTGCCCTCAGTTCCTTTTACCAGCTGGTGCCTCTGTGGTTTAATTTTCTTGGCAGGGACTGGGGAGGAGTGGGTTTGTTTTTTTTTCCTCTTCCCTGCTTTAGGTTGTGTGAAATAATATGTTGCTTTTGAGGATGATGTTTTAACATGACACAGAAGTTTTGCACTCTATGCACTGTGGTAAAATGTACAGGAGTTAACAGAGAGTGCAAAGCCTGCTGGGGAAAGACTGAAGGAAGTCAAATCTGTGCAGCCTTGTTTATGCTGCCTTTTGGAACATTTCCTGGAATCTGTTATTCACAGACTAATGCGTGGGATTGGCTCAAAAAGTGCAAGCTGGCATGGGCCAAAACCATAATATGGAGTGCTCTATCAGCAAAGTACTGTGTACAGTGCTTTGTCTCATTCCCATATACTATTTATAGTACAGATGTAGCTATGGGTTAGGATAGCTGGAATTCCCTCTTTTCATGTACTGTACCTCATGTTTAACTTCATCTGAGCTGGTGTAAACTAGATGCTGTAATATTTGTATGGGTCTGGGATAAATGGGGGGAAAGAAAAAAAAAAAAAAAAAAAGAGAAAAATAATGGTTTCAGATATCCTTTTATCAACTTCCCTGCCATCTTTCTTTTTAATTTCCAAGAATTAACTCATGTCTGATAACGAATGTGTGAGATTCACCTACAAATCACATTGTGTAAATTATTTGTAGAAAAAAATATAGACCTTATGCTTCCCCTGGACATCACAGAATCACAGAATGGTTGAAGCTGGGAAGTATGTCTGAAGTTCAACCCTCTGCCTAAGCAACTGCAGCTAGAGCAAGTTGCTTGGGCCTGTTCCCAGTCAGGTACTGAGTATTTTCAAGGATGGAGATTGCATAGTCCCTCTTGATAATCTTTGATAACAATAAAAAAAATATCACTTCTTATGTTTAAATGGCATTTCTTGTATTTCAGTTTTTGCCCATTGCCTCTTGTCTTGTCATTGTTAACCTCTGAGAAAAGCCCGGCACCATCTTTGTCACACTTTCCCCTCAGGTTTTGATGAATTTTGTTGAGATCCCTCTGCACCTTCTTCAGGCTGAACAATCCAGGCAGTCTCTCCTAATCTCTTAATCTCTCTCTCTCACAGTCTCTCCTAATCTATCAGATGTCCCAGCCTCTTCATCATTTTAGTGGCCATTTGCTGTACTCACTTCAGTAGTTCCATTTCTCTCTTGTACTGGGGAGCCTAAAACTGGACACAGTACTCCATGTGTACTAGCCAGTGCTGAGTAGAGGGGAAGGATCAACTGTCTTGACACGCTGACAGTGCATTTTCTAATTCAGCCCAGGAGCCTGTTGGTCTGCTTTTCCATGACGGCACATTGCTGACCCATGGTTGATGTTCAACAGGGCTCAACGTCCTCCTCTGCAGAGCTGCCTTCCAACCAGTAAACCCTCAGCCCATACTGATGCCTGGGATTATTCCTCCGCAGGGGCATGACCTGGTTTTCACCTTTTTGCTGAATTTAATGAGATTCCTTTCAGCCCCTTTCTCCAGTCTGCCTTCTGAATAGCAGAACAGCTGTCTGGTATATTGATCACTCCTCCTCCTTTTATAGTTCCTGCAAGCTTGCTGCAGGTTTACTCTCTCCCATTTCCCAATTGGTTAATGTAGATGTTAAAAAATATTAGGCCCAGTACTGACCTCTGGGATACACCACCATGAAATAAAAAATGCTGCTGGTCATGGTGTGTTGGATGTTTAAGCTATGATAAGTGCTGCTTACTGCATGCCTGTTTTACAATCACTCATTTAATTATAATTCTTTCTGATACTATTTTTTAGGGTTTTAATCATTTTTGGGTTGAATCACAGGCATTTGTTCCCCTAATTGCTAGTCCAATTATCTTTTAATTATTTTTCTCAGCAAAATATTTAACAGTTTTTTTCAACAGCTGTATTTCCCACAATGGAACATGTGGCCTGAGTGAAGGCTGTGGTGTGAATGTGATACTAAAGAGAATTAAAACAGCATATCTGTTCATTAAAAAAAATATATCAATGTAAAAACTACTGTCAAGAGACAGGGATATGTTCAGGAACATAGGCAGAGGTGACTTGAGATCTGATTTGCAAAATTTTACTCCAGGCTCTTCAAGCTTTTGACTGTACTGCAAATGAGGCCTATAATGTCATCAGTGTCTCTGCAGTCTCCTAGAGCTCAGGTGCCTGACTGTCAGAGCTAGTCTGTCATCATGGTCTGTAGCAAATCCAGACCCTGTGGTTCTCAATGGCAAGTACAGATCCATCTCTCTACAGGCACCTAAATCCATTTGTCTGATGGATTTATGAGGGGTAGGTTCTGTTTTCTATGAAGACCTTAATTACAAAGTGCCCATACAGCAGTGGAAGATATAGATGGAGTGGTGAGTGAGACTTCTGAGTCCCGTTGTTCCACCTCTGAAAAAAAGCAGCTATGATTTAATTGGGAAAGACTGTTCTTTCCAGGGAGTGCAGAAGGATAACTCATTTCTGGATCCTAGCTCCTCAGAAACAGGAAATACAGTAAAGTACAACTTTTAAATAAGAACCTGACAAAGAGCTTTTTAAAATAAGATTTATATTGCCGTACTTTTTCTCTTGCATTTTCATGTGAAATTGGTTATGGATGAGGTTGTCTTTGGAAGGGCTTATTCTGTAGTGCCAAGACCTGGTAAAAGTGCACATGACCACTGCAAGGCACCCACCTCCTTACAAGTCTGCAGAAAACCCAGGAGCATTTCCAAGATAACAGATTTTCATGTGTGTCCCAAACAGTCCTTAACTCTTGGAACAATACCTGACTGTGCACTTTCCTCAATCTCCAGCCCTCAGAAAGGACTCAGAAAACATGAGCCAGAGAGATGTCATGCTACAATTCAAACAGAAGCAAATCTGGTACAAAACAACTGTACATCAAATATGTATTTATTATTTCTCCAGCCACAGATCAGAGACATTACAGATGGGAAAGTCTTTTTAGATCATGTTATCAATCTCCTTGCCAAAGCTGGATTGTTCCCCACTGTTACAGTCCATAATGCTTTGCCCAGGTGAGTGTTACCTTCCCACAGTCATTCTCTCACTCCCTTCTCAAAGTCACTTACTTTCCCATATTTCACTCCCCTTCCTGGCTTAGCTGCCATCAGACTAAGCAAACATTTTCCATCAAGCAGTCCTTCAGCAGAAAAGGCAGCTGTTTTAGCCATAAAAAGGATGAACATCCCTGTTAATGTGACAGTAATGAACTTGCTCATACTTTCCTGAAACATCTGTACAATTGAAGATCTATTTTGGCGTTGAACAAACTATTGACTTTGGTTTAGGTTTTGGGTGGCCTTATAGGTCTGCCACCTTTTTTTTTTTTTTTTTTTGCCTTTATATTAATGCCATATTTCAGGATAAGTGGTTCATGAAATCATAGAGTGTTTCACTTTGGAAGGGACCTCTGGAGATCATCTCATCCAAATCCCCTACTCCAACAAGGACAAACAGAGTTCTAAAAAATACTTAAAGACCCTATTGCATTTTTGAAAAATTTCTTATGAGATGGAAATGCCCCTATGTACTTCCCTCTTTGTCCTAAAATCAAATGCATTTTTCAAACACTGGTGCAATGAGAAAGTATTTCATGTAATTTCGGCACTCCTCATGAATCAGGTAGTTATGTCAGTGGACATGTGACACTGGATGACTATAAAATTTAGCATTCTTTTCGGTTTCATCATTAAAAATCCTACTACTCTCAAAGTCTTCAACCCCTGGTAGCCAGGATACCAGGGCTGCCCCCAAGAATCAGGCAGCAGAAAAACATTCCAAGTCATTTGACTCTTGGCATATAGACCCTGATATTCATATTTCAGAAAGTCCTTATACTTGTAGTTTCACAGCCAGAATTTCCTCTAAGTAGGAACACAGCTGACTGAAATAACAAGAGAAAATCAGTCTGGTTTAGCTGATCACAGAGAGATAATACACTACACATGCAAAGTATATACATCTGCAGAATCAGATTACTGGGAATCTTTGTCAGCCTCACCTATCCATGCAGACCATGTCCACAGTCACCATGAATTTATCATGTGATCAGTTTTGTGCATTTTGTAACTGTGTACTCAACTGCAAATGTCAAAATTTGCATCCCAGCTCTATAGTACAGTTCAAATGAGTTTAGGACAGTAACCAGCCACTCTGAAGTGTTAAGTGAAGAAAAACCTCCTCTAAATTTTATAGAAGTAATTGGAGTCAGATGCTACTTATATGCATGTGGCTTAGAAATGTTGAAGAACCCAACCAAGCCATTAATCGTGGACTGTCCTCCTGCTCAATGACGGTTCAACAATAGATTCTATTTTAATGTTTAAAACGCACTTCACTGAAGACAACACTTTCAGCACTAAGATCCGAGACCAAACAATGAACAAATCTTCTGCATCTTTCATTTTCTTCCTATCCAAAATTCCAGGTCAACAAGCATCACGACAAGGCTTATTTGGTGACATTTATGATTCACGTCTTAGTATTGCTGGCACACTGCCGTCTAATCAGATTATGAGCTTATGATCTGACTCTCTGTGGTTTCTATGTGAATGCTATTAAAAATATTTTTGCAGTGAAAAATTACCACATAAGGAGTAACAAATGTTGATGATACAAACTAGACCTTTTGTATGTTTTCTATTCCTGGATGCTTTTTTATGCATTCATGGATGATGAGGCACTATCAGAAGCTGACCTGGCTCTTCTCTCCCCTTGATCACCGCGTCCTCCTCAGGGAAAAAAAAAGAGTGTGGGGAGGAAAACCCTGTATGATCCAGGCTTACCCCAACATTGGGGTGATGGCATGGCATACAGAAGCCCAGTGCCTTAGAAATACCTGCAGGTCATGGAAGAACATAGTGATGATGTTAACTAACCTCCTCTACAATACATAGCAGAAATTTCCTCTGTTCATTTTGCTGCACTATTCAATGTGCTAAACCTTTACTTCTGCAATTGAATTGCACATGCTCTAGCTATGGGCAACATGCTCTAGCTATGGGCAATCCTGCTTTGGTGGGGGAATTGGACTAGATGATCTCTACGGTCTCTTCTAACTCTAAAAAAATTCAGTGAAATTATTTAGATTTCCCTCTTTAACACTATTATTGCTTTTATATTCTCTTTGTACTTTCAACAATTACCAGGAAAGCAAGGGATTTTTTGGTGGGGGGGTAATCACTATAATTGCAAGTAACAGACAAGCTTTCAGGTTCAGAAGCCCTTCATCAGAGATTTCATTAACCGAGTCACACAGTACCAGAAAGACAGGTCATTTCATAATCTTAATGTGGGAGATGCAAAAGGTATGGCTGGAACAAAGATTTTATCAACTGTTTGATTATATATATGGATATTATCTGGGAGAAGACATCCTACCCCTGCAGACATTGGTGGGAATTTTGTTATCAATTTTAGTGGAGACAGGATTACATCATAATCTCTTTTCTTTCTTTTTGTACCATGTCTCTAATCTTTAATTATTACATTACCTAAAGAGAATAAAAGCCTTATTAGCTGTGACTGAATCTAAATAAAACTTTTAAACACATGGTGACCATGGGTTGAAATGTCAGACAATCTTTCTCCCTGCACTTGGTAACTACAACAAAGGGGGCTGTGGGTGGGAGATCCTGAAGGATGGGTGGTTTGGATCCATATTGCTCTCCTCTTAGACTTCAAAAATGAGGTAGATGCCCAAGTCTGTCATCTGATGTACAATAAATAAACAGATTATGCTCTTATTCTTTACAGTATCTGGAAAGATAGAAGGTATGCAGTTATGACTATCAACTATAAAAAGCTGCTGAAGTGACTGGCATTCAAATACCAGTGTGAGAAGTAGAACATTTGGTTTGTCATCTAAGACGTGGTTAGTCAAAACACAGCTCAATATAAATAATTCATGTTCACTTTTTTTTTCCAGGGCATGACTTACTGAAAGAGCAGTGTAACTAGGGAATCCAATTTACTAATGTTGATTCTAATGAACAAAGAGTCTCTGTTTTGGATAATGGCATTCTAGAGCTTCCTGAAACAGGCCCAATTAATTCACTCTTAAAGTTTTTTCCTCCTAACTCTATCATCCTTTTCATAACATGAGTTATCCTTAGCAGCTTGGCTGTATGTCACTTTTTTTTTTCAAAAATACTTGTAAGAGATTAAGGTGAATATATCATATTTTGGTCAGGTGACAAAGGTAGAAATCACAGAATCACAGAATCACCTAGGTTGGAAGGGACCTTTTAAGATCATCTAGTCCAACCAATGAAAAACACCACCACAAAAAACCCCACAAAAAACCCAAACCAAAACAAAAAACAAAACAAAAAGTAAACTACCACAAAAAAAACTACCACAAACCCCACATCACGCTCAAAACCAACACCAATCCACTACTAATCCATATCCCCGAGCACCATGTCATATTGTCTCTTTAATACCTCCAGGAATGGTGCCACAACCACCTCCCTGGGCAGCTCATTCCAATGTCTGACAACTCTTTCCGTAAAGAAATATTTCCTAATATCTAACCTAAACCTTCCCTGGCAGAGGAGGGGGACCCTCCTTTCAGGTAGTTGTAGAGAATTGTAGGTCTCCCCTCAGCCTCCACTTCTCCAGACTGAACAACCCCAGCTCCCTCAGCCTCTCCTCATAAGGCTTGTGCTCCAGACCCCTCACCAGCTTCGTTGCCCTTCTCTGGACCTGCTCCAGCACCTCAATGTCTTTCTTGCGGTAGGGGGGCCAAAACTGGACAGAGTACTTCACCAGTGTTGAATACCAGGGGGACGATCACCTCTCAGGTCCTACTCACCACACTGTTCTTGATACTGGCCAGGATGCTGTTGGCCTTCTTGGCCACCTGGGCACACTGCTGGCTCATGTTCAGCTGGTAGCTCTGCCTGGGGTTGTTTTGGCCCAAGTGCAGGACACGGCACTTGGCCTTATTGAACCTCATTCTGCTGGTCTCAGACCACTTATCCAGCCTCTCCAGATCCCTCTGCAGATCCTTTCTACCCTCCAGTAGATTAACACCCCCACCCAACTGGGAAATGTAACAATTTATGCATAGTGAATGGGACTTTTTATGGTGAGGTTATGTACATTGAATGAATGTGTTACTGAAACAAAACAAAAAAAAAGAAAACAACAATACTTCAAGATAAGGCATCCTTGAGTAAACATACAAGGATCATTACAGGATAATTGGAGAGCCAGTGGTAAGCAAACTATGGACTAATTATAGAATAGACAGAATAGCATCTCTGAAACAGATTGATTGATTATGTATAGCTACTAGCTAACAGCATGAAAAGAAAACCTTAGAGGCTGAGGAAACACAAGTATTCAGACTTGATAAGAAACCAGCACAAGGCTGTTCAGGCAATCACACAAGGCCATACCAAGCTTCCTATGGAGACCTGCTCAGCTAAACAGCTTTGAACACAATAGACATTTGTTCAGTTATTTTTTAACATTTTTCTCTTATGATAGACCTTCCTTCTGCTACTAAAATTAAGCATTGTTTTGATTGGAGAACATACATATACATGAACTGGGGAACCTGGGAGAACTTTCTGATTCCATACCTGAGGGCACATTTGTGACACTGTTACAGATGTTGGGACAAAACATGAATATATTCTATCATCTCACAAGCCCAGGTTTTCCAGTAGAAGGAAACCCAGGTACATGTGCACAATAACAGTGATGTGCTGCATCAGGTAAGCTGGTGTGGGAAAGCAGGGGACCAGGACTCTGATAAGTCCACAGATCACACACACAGAGTCAAAATCTATTCAAAATCTATCTCTACCCACAAAGGCAGGGAAAGAAGGGTCTCAGGGGCAAAACCCAGCTGAGAAAGTTAGGTGACCAGGACTTGATCTAAGGATAGGTGAATCCTAGAAGCCTGCACCAGAAAAGATGAAGACATGATGTTTATTTGATTACAGGGGTACTTTCAGGCACACTATAACATGCTCAACCATACAAATAGTAATGAGAGTGAACTCATCATACAGTATTCTTCATATGAAGGGATAACTCCAACACGTTGAAGGAAAACTCTAGGAATAATATTTTACCCTAGAGTTTTTTGCCAGATTATATTTTTAATATTGCAGCAAAAGAAAAGGAGGCAGGAACCATGGCCCTGATCCCATTCCTCATGACAGTTATATTGTCAGATGCATGTCCCCATCACTCAAGTCTTATTTCCTCACCTAAGCTTCCTTTGGGAAAGACGTCTGTTCCCTCTAATCCCCTAATTTTTTAGATTGCTCCTATCATTATACTTTTTTGCTGGTAGTTAGGTTAGACTCAATGCACAAGTTGATCTCAGCTGAAAATGCACCACATGTGGTGTATGGCAGTTTTGAGTAGTTTGCGTTATCCCATGCTTTCTGATTATTTCTGCAAGCCAGTGGAATTGCAGCTGCTGGTGTGATCACCCTGTGTGAACTTTTCCTGCAGTTCCAGACAGCCTGGGCCACAAGAAAGCCTTTGGTGCAATAATCTTTAGCAAAAGGCTTTCTGCTGTGCGTAAATCTGTGCAAGAGTGAAGTTCTCTATGATGAATTCACTCTCCTTTTCAGTAAGTAACAAAAACACTTGAGTTATCCAGGGGATATTTCATGTTTCTAAATTGGGAATTTGCTTTGTCTCACTTGGCCTGAGTGACTGTTCTTCACCCAAAAAAGGAAGAGACATTGTAATGAATGTAAGTCAGATGCAGAGTGCACAGTATTTAGCTATCTTCATTAAAGTCTTTTAAGGTATCTATTGTCAGAATTAATCTTTAGTATTTAGATTTCATTGCCAAAACATTTAGGCAGTCTCAATTTTTAACTAGCTGTAAAAATGTGCAAAGGCTTGAAGGAGTGTTTATAATTCAAAATTGTATGAAAAAAGTAGTCAGCAAATCCTACACACTTAATTAATAATCATAAAAAGGCATTGTTTCTGTTGTTTCTGGTAAGAAGTATTATCATCAGTGTAATAATAATAAATCCCCATGGTCTCAAAAATTGCTTAGAGGTTGCTAGTACAACTAGTTTATGTACACATTGCATGTGCAAAAGTTATGACCATGTCTGGTTCATGCATCATCCTATCCTGTTAGAGGAAAACTATAAAAGGTGCTGCTTGCCTTCTTGTTTAAAGGAAATGCTGAACCATTTTCACAACATCTGTTATCTTCTTATTGGGTAAGAGAGTATATTCCACATGCAAAAAGTATGCAAAAAAACCCCAAATCTTTGTTGCTATGGAGAGAGAGGTCAAGAAGTTTCTATTATGTTTTTTTTGATTGGCAGCTGTGCCATAAGGAATATTAGTTTCTTCAAAGATGCGGAAAAATACAAATGCAAGAATGTACATAGATGCTTTAGTCTAAAGCAGATGTGACAATGGACCAGCTTAGGAAACATGCTATATTGGTACTTTTTACGATATTATTTATGAATAACATCATTTTCCAAAGAGGGAAAATCTATTCATAACAAAATTCTTAAATTGTCATAATGACGACAGAATCACAGACAATCTAAAGGGAAGATTCTGACATTTGTCATTTCAGGATATATGTTATGAAGGAGTTTGGAAGACTTAGGCACTTAGCTCTCTCTGACTTTTGAATGACAAAGATCCAAGAGGTGTCTGTGCCTTTAATGATAAATAAAAGAAGAAAAAGACTGTAAAGGGCTTAAATTTAGTAAAGATAAAAATATCAGTATCAAATTTTCTCCAGGTAGAAGTCCTAAGCACTGCCACCTGCATACGAGCAAAGCATGAAGCTCCTTCTGATGGGACTTTCTTTGCCATATTTGACAATTGGTCAGTTTATGAGCTTCAGATACGTCTGACTATTCACCAGAACATCTCTCCCCTCTTTCAGCTCCTGCCGTCCTTTGGTCTTCACTTCAATTGCCACAACGATTCCTTTTCCCCAGTGGAGCCTGAGTGCCCAGATATTCTTTGAGAGAAAATAAACATATTTTTTTCTTGAGCACTTTGACAATTCATCTCAAAACAGCTGCAATGATAATTAATGGAGAGAGTATAGTTCGTGTATCAGGGGTTCTTCATGTGAGGACAATTTTAAAAACAGCACTATCAATTGGATAATACCAAATATGCAGGCTTCAACAAAATTACAGACTCCTGCAGTGTTTTGGTCATAATAATTTCTACTACTATCGGTCTTTCTCTAAAGAAAAACTGTATAAAAGATAAAATTTAATTCACACATGTAATTTTGATTTGCATACTTTATAAGCTGTTCAAGCTTTTAGCCTCAGCAGAAACAACAGGAAGCTTTAAAAAAAGTTACCATGACTTATTTGGACTAAAACTCAGTATCAACATATCAGATATATTCATAGAATAAGGGTCAAAGTTTCAGTTTCAGTATAAAGGCTCTCATTTTAAATTCCACTTCTACTGAGTATTATTCATTTAAATAAATGGTGATATATTTTCACCGTCAGACAGATATTCTGAATAAATTGTATGTGCTAGACCATACGTAGCTAACACATATAAAGTTTCTCTTGTGTGCTATGGAAATTTGTTAAAATTTGATGTAATCCACATACAGGACTGAGCAGGGCAAGAGAAAAGGACCTTTGGCCAGCAAAAGTGGACAGCAAGAATTGACTTGAACGTAATGCATCTGATAGACTGCTGCACTAAGATTTGTAATCTTTTCTTTCTTGAAGTGCACCCTTTACTGCAAACAAAGTTTGTTTCCTGAATGATACTGAAGCTAATTCTCCAAGACAGAGAACTGCCATGTTGAACAACTGGTCTGCCTATTTTTTAATATTAATAGTCTGCTTTTTAGCCTTTATTGCACATATGACTTTTATAGTTCTAATTTATAGTCACCCATCCTGTCTCTCCTGAGAAAACACATCCTTAAACTTAATTCCTTTAACATCTTTAATAACAGATCTGTTAACACCTAATGGAAAGTGCCTTTCTCAAAGCGGGAAGAGGGTTCTTGCTAAAGAGTTTGTGGGTTTGATTGACAAGGCTTTAAACTAGATAGGAGGGGGGTGATAAGCTTTGGAGTATCACACCAGGGTTGGAGGGACAGAGTCCTAGTAAGAGCCTTCAGCCTGGCTCCCTGAGCCAACCCAATGACCCTTCACTAGAGTCAAAGCCTTATGGTGATGTGCCAGCAGCTCCCAGGGTAGAAGCGGTGCACAGAGAAACACCTGACAGACACTCCAGGGGGTATTCCCTTAAGAATGCAGTGCAGCCAACAGCCCAGCTCAAGTGCCTCTACACCAATGCACACAGCATGGTCAACAAACAGGAGGAGTTGGAAGCTACTGTCCTGCTGGAAAGATATGATATAGTGGTCATCACTGAAACCTGGTGGGATGAATCCCATGACTGGAGTGTGGCTATTGAGGGCTACAGGTTGTTCAGAAGAGACAGGGGAGGAAGGAGTGGTGGAGTTGCTGCCCTTTATGTCAAGGAATGGATAGAGAGTGAGGAGATGTCCCTAGAACCCTTCCTGGTGTCAGATGAGAGCATCCTGGGGTGCATCAAGAAGAACATGCCCAGCAGGTGGAGGGAGGTCATCCCGCCCCTCTACTCTGCCCTGGTGAGGCTCCATCTGGAGCACTGTGTCCAGTTCTGGGCTTCCCAGTTCAAGAAGGACAGGGAACTGCTGGAGACGGTACAGAAAAGGGCCACAAAGATGATTAAGGGCCTGGAGCGTCTCTGCTACAGGGAAAGGCTGAGGGACTTGGGTCTTTTTAGTCTGGAGAAGAAAAGACTTAGGGGAGACCTGATCAATGCTTAGAAATACTTAAAGGGAGGGTGTCAGGAGGATGGGGCTGGTGTTTTTTTCAGTGGTGCCCAGTGACAGTTCAAGAGGAAATGGGCACAAACTTGAGTGTAAGAATTTCCACGTAAACATGAGGAGGAACTTTTTTACTGTGAGAGTGGCAGAACACTGGAACAAGCTGCCCAGAGAGGTGGTGGAGTCTTCTCTGGAGACATTCAAAACCTGCATAGACAAGTTCCTGTGCATTGTGCTCTACGTAGACCCACTCTGGCGGGGGATTGGACTAGATGGTCTCCAGAGGTCCCTTCCAACCCCATATTATTCTATGGTTCTATGATTCTAATTGGCCTCTCTGAGATTGTGCAATGCATGAGTAATATTTGGTAAAGGAAAAGGAGGTTCATTTTCTTTGATCCAATAAAGTTCTAACATGTTTATTTAACAACCAAACTCTTTTTTCCTCTTTTATCAGATCGTATTCTTTAAACAAGTTGTTTGGGTTTTTATGATGAAGTTCTTTTGAATTACATTTTTCCTTTCATAAACTGTAAATATTTTGCAGCAAAATGTAATAGTTCTTTACAAAATCACAAAATAATACTGAATAATAAAAAAAAAAATAAAAAAAGGCACCAAGCTGGGATTGATCCCAAGTGCCTCTTGAGCCTGTTGAGTAGTTTAGAGTGTGTCGTTTCCATACTTTCCTACAATTGTTCATTATCTTGTCCTTAAAGCGTGAAAAAATGGTGGTCTTCCAAGGCTGTTTTTCCTTGTCAGTGCAGAAGGCAGCAAAGCATACATCAGGCAGAATCATTTCTTATAGATGTCTGTTTGCACAGTAAAGGAGTCACCAAGCAGCAGTTGAAAATTGCTAATGGAAAGATGGCTTTTGTTACAACGAATTGTGGGTGATATCAGTCTATGCTCTTGACTTTTGCTCAGGAGAACAGTTGTGTGAGGTATCTGTACTCCATTTCCAGGAGAGATTCCCATGGGAGTTTCTCAGCTAACGTATTTTGTGCTTGTGCAGAACTATTCCATTTTTCCCTCAAAGAAATTGAAACTTTCTATGAGAAAATGTAATAGTGAAGCTTTATTTTTGCCCTGCGTTTTAGACAAACAGATTGTCACTGCGTGTGTTGTAATTTTACTCTTCCACTTTGATAGAAATTTTCTGTATAATAATTCCCTTTCTATCTCTAGGGACGTTTGGCAAACTGATAACCTTGTTTTCTGATTTTACATGCCACAAATATAATTTCAAAGCAGTGATTTGTAGTTAATGGTTTCACTCTTAAAATTAGTAATATAAATTATAAATCACTGCATCAAACCACGCTGAAGAATTCTTTATATTCTTTCAAAGAACACATCATCACTAAAAGCTATCTGATTATCCATTTCTCTTCTCAGAACTTGGGATTCATCAAGTCATTATGAGCTGAATATTTGTTCTGTTTGATTTTTTCCCCAGAATTATTAGCATGAATTTCAGTTCCTGAAAGTCAAGTATGCAGCTCCAGGAAATATACAGAAAGATGTTTAGGAAAAAAAAAAAATAGATGCTTACAGCTTTAAACTTTTCCTTAATTTCTTCTTATTCAGTTCTTTTACCTAAATCAATTATTAAGTCTTCCTCAGCCAGGCTTCTCATCACAGGACCTCAAAGAGACAAGAGAACATGTACTAACTATTTTAACCACAAGGATGTATGATTAAAAATACCTAGTTTGCTTCTCCAGGCAGGCCTAAACCATTGTGATTCTTCTGATGCAAATTCAAATGCTTCATTATACGGATAGAAAGAACGTGGGAGAAAGCCACAGGCATCAGGACTTGTAAGTCATACATTCACAGCGCTGTTTGTTTGCTTATATGTATATTTATGACTTCATTCTCCTGCAGCACAAGAAGCAAACACACAGTGGAAACAAGACAAAATTGCTAACAAGTACTAAAAAACCATCCAACCATGCACAGTGAAAAGGCAAGGCAAAAAAGTAAATGAGTGTAACACTGTGGGAATACCAGGATATAATTTCTGAGTTTCTAAACAGCAGTGTGATGGAAATGTTGGTCTCCAGTCACACTAAAATGGAAAACTGCCAGCCAACATGATGTTTCTTCTAATCTTCTGCAATAATTCTCCTTGGTTAATTGCTATCAAAATTAACTCCAGTCACAAAGAGCAAAGAAAGGTCATTCTCTAGAGAGAGTAGAACAAAACAATATTTTGAGAATTGAATGTCTTGAAATTAGTTGGACTTGATTCATTTCATCCTAGGAGATAAAAGAAACTAATATGATCTCAAAAGAAAAACATATTATCTTGAAGAATTTTTGGAGGAGAGTCACATACTAGAACAATGGGAGAAGTGCTTCTAAAAAGGGAGAAAACAGAAAAAACAAAATAGGAATTTTTACTCCGTTTAATTTCCAGTCCAATCCTGAAAAAGGACTGAAGGCCTGGAAAAGTTCTGTAGGAAGTAATGTTTTAGCACATAGTAAATATCAAAGAGAGCCTTAACTGAGAATATGGTCAATTACAACTCATGCCAAAATACCATGGGTTTATTCTAGGTAATATTCTTTCTGGATACAAGGAGAGGGACACATTAAAAATAGCATTGTCACTAGTCTCTTGTAAGATCTCTAAATGTTCCTAAGTAATTTGACTAAGTTACATAGATAGTGTACCAAAACCATATAAGATTGTGTGTTATGTAGTAAAAAAAATTATTGACATGTCCTTGAAATAATCTGCACTGATTCTGTCTCAGATTTACTGATTTGTTTCCACAATTAGGTACTACATAGGGCATTTAGGGACCATTTGAAAACATTTTCATCTTTTCAAAGGCTAGTCTTAGCACCCATTAGATCATACACATCCCTATTACAGGCCAAATATTTTATTCTAAAACAAAAGCTCATCCAAATGTTGTATTTATCCAAGTGTCTATTAGTTTACAGAAGTAGGTTGTAAATTTCACCAAGTACAGTATTTCTTACACTTTCTCTGGCACTTCTATTCTAAGCTGGGAAAAAAGTAAAGAGAGCATCTCACGGTAATCAAGTATTGCCTTTTTTGTAGCCAATCCAAAATTCTAAAGTGAAGAAGAAAAATTCAAGCTTCAAAAATGCTGAAGAATTTTTGGTGAAGAATTTTGATGCTGAAAAAGGGGAACGAACTCTTAATGTTTTTCTGGCATTGTGGCCCAGATGCTGATGGTGGTGGGCATGAGGGAAATGTATTCCACACTGTGAAGGGAAGTGTTCTTCCATACAGAGAGGTCAACTATACATTTCTGACAGATAAGTCTGGTTTTTTATTTTAACTTTTTCAAAGGATGTCACTTTGTTAGAGGTTAACTGAAGCACTGTTTGCTTTGCTTATACAAATTCCGGCAATTCCTTGGCATTAAGCTGAACCTGGGACAGTCACTTTCCATGGGCAGGGAGCCTGGCGACATGTCAGTCATGGTCTCTGTACAACCATTACTCAGTCGTTCAGCAATTCAACACTGACACAAATGTGGTCAAGAAACGATGACGCAATTTATAACAAAAATGGTATCATTGTTGCATTTAGCTGCAGCAGATTTATAGTTTCACATAATCCCATAAATCATTCAAAGAGCCTGGAGTTTCTCAAATGCAAGGAAGAGATTTCATATGCAGCACTTGCCAGACAAGATCCAGTGAATGAGGCGTCAGGTCAGCAGGGTCCTCCCTCCAGCCTGCTGTGGCCAGCTGCATTCTCCCACAGGGCCATGTAACACTTCACATCCCAGAGCCAGGAACCAGCATTGAGTACAACAGCAATTTGTGCAGTTTAGCTACCCACATATTTCCCAAGTCATTTGGATGAAAAGTGGGGAAATCTTTTAAAAGCCAATCTCTGGTTTATATAAGTGATACATTCCCAACTCATGCTGTTGAGGAAAATGAAAGCAGAAAAACAACGAAATAAATATGTAACTTGAATTTCCCTGATACTAATTTGGACATTTTCTAGTTTATGTGGGCGTCATCAAGCTAACTTTCCTAAATGAAACTGAAGTTGTTACAAAGAAAGCACAGAGTGCAGTAGGGATGCAAAACATAGTTTGAAAAAAACCTGTTTGCCTTCCAAAAAAAGAACCAGAAAGCTCTGGTGATCTATTTTAATGGTAAGACCAATAGTTTTGTCTCATTAATTCCATACAAGAGTGTGTTGGGATATAAAAAGCTTCATGAGTCATTTGTCCTACTACTGTGGATTCCTCATGAACCTTGTGATCTCTTGTCTCCGTGTACTTGTAGTCACATCAGCTAATCTGTGCTTTACTGATTTGATCTTAAAACGTCAAAGGAATAAAATTAATGATGCTAAAATGGTGTTGCATGGAAGGGAAAAATATATTTAAATGAGTAACAAATACCACAAGCTAAAACCTGTCATCCCGTGTATGAATTCGTATCAAGCTCACACAATAATTTTTATTAAAAATAGAGGAAATTTTTATTTTAGCATTTTCAGATCTTTCAGTTTGTTTTTAAAATGACATTTCAGAATAAAAAGTTACAAAATTTTAACGGCTGAAAATAATGAAGGGGTTTCTTAAGAAATATTTATTGATGAAACTGGACATGTTATTTTTAATTTTTCATTTGACAAAAAAATAAAAAGAGCTCCTTTTTATATTAATTCATTTTTTAATAATTGTTCAGCAGAACTTATTAGCCAGAAGTTAATCATTACCACAACCTTAACTGCATTTTCATAGTAACATGTGAAAAGACACTCAGTTACACAAACTGATAGAGGACCTGAGTCCTGTAATAATATATTATAATGATTGTTTACACAATAGTTATTGGGGAAAAAAACAAGTTAGGTTTATAATATGAGTGCAGATACAGTTTTATGTATTTTCATCACTCAATCATTTGCATACCAAGAATTCAATGGTGGTCCCATCATAGTCTAATTAGACACTTCACCTAGAGAATGAGCAAATTTCTGGACACAGGGCTGTGTATACACATTTTAAGTAACTTGACCTCAGCTCACAGCCAAAGGTTTCAGAGATCCTCTAAAAATCTTGCAAAGTTTTAAAGGTGGCTATGATAATGATTTTCCTTGTAATGTCACTAAAGGACACAAGACTTTTTCGTTTGAATGATCTGCAAAACATTTTAAACTAATGATTAATAAAATCACATGGTTGTGTGATCAATAAATCAAGATATACAATTCAAAATGTATGCCTTGATTTAAAAATTAAAATTACAAGAGTAGATAAATATCCTAACCTTTCATAAGATAATATTTTTATAAATAGTATCACATACCCTATATCTTAGTAGAAAGGAAATCAATTCTTTTCCCATTTAAAGAGGTAAAAATAACATTTACCCTTTTCCAGACACCACCGAATGAGAATGAACTAATGACACCGTAATGCATATTTGCATCACTGGCATTGTCTGCCAGCTTTTTCTAAAACATTAACAATGTAGCTCAGAAATCTCTATGCTAGATATAGTTTTCCATTTGCACTGAAATCTTTCCTGATCAACAACCAGATTTTAATAAGTGTTCACTTATGGAAAATGGTACTTGAGCAGAATTTAAGTCCCTATATCCAGAGTTAGTATTATACCCCTGTCTAAATTCCTACCAATTATTGAAGGCTGCTAAACTGCACAGTAATTTTTGACTTTACAAACAGACAACTCCTCCAGGATGTGAAATTCTGAGTAGGTCAAGAGATGCCTCAGTCTTGGCAAGGTAATTGTCCCGCAGCTGACTCTGTCTGTCTGTGATACCGGAATGTCCTGTTCCTTCTAAATCCCCAAAAGGGCAAACACATCTGAGATGGTGTGACACATCAGATTGAATTCCTCCTAAAATACCCTGTCAACTGCAGCTTTTGCTTAGCAATCAGCGTCACCAGCAGGTCATGGGAGTTGATTCTTCTCTACTCTGTACTGGTGAGATGCTGTGTGTACTCCTGGGCTCCACAGTAGAGATACATGGGCATACTGCAAATAGTCCAATGAAGGGTCATGAAGATGATTAAGGGATTAGAGCATATGTCACAAGGAAAGGCTGAGAGAGCTGGGACTGTTCTGGGAGGAGAAGGCTTCCCACTGAGAAGGAAGATTGTTTCTGTTTAATCTGGGTGTTTTACCCTCACAAGTTCAAAAAAATAGACATAGACATTTAGAGTGTTCAAATGTCTGAAGGTGCTACATGTTTTTCTCTGTGATCTTACCAAGATTGCCAGTCCACTGAAAGCTGATGCATAACTTCATGAATGATAAAAACATTCCTTTAGTTTTTGCTTCAGACAAAGGCATTGCTAGTCTTCAGCAAGTCTAATGAAACAGCAAGATCTTCATCTTTTTTCCTGACTATCACCCATAATTCTCTCAGTCACATTTGACAAGTTCACCAGTTGGGAATTTCCCCTGCTTCATTTTTGGTCTCTTTCACCTATATTAAAGTAAGGTTCAGATGTACAAATTGTAACTGCACATAAGAATGAGCTTAGAAGATTTTTATGCTGACATTCTTTTCAGGACAACCTCCAGACAAACCATTGCATAGAAGGGAGCTCTGTTCTTTCTCAGAAATCATATAACTTAAATATAGTTTCTTTACAAAACTGTAAGCAGAGCTACCATTTCTTGGAGTGCATCACTGAAAGTATACACAGAGAGGTAACATTTTGTATCTGGCAGATCACTGACATATACATGCGTCAGAGCCTTGCAAGCACAACATGCTGGAAATGGCTTCAGAGATTAACAAGACTTTTTTTTTTCCTCCCCATCATAAATTTCTTACAGTTTCAAAAACATGATCTCTTAAAATTTTCTTTAAACATGAATATACATCATTAACATATAGTACTTAGTTCTTCTCTTGCCATTTACCAAAGAAATGTTATAAGTAAGCGTGTCAAAGGAAATGCCTTAACTGGAGAGGCATATCTAGTCATAGATTCGTCAATGTAAAACTTAAAGGGCTTCAGGAGGTTAAGGGAATTTTTCTGTGGAACTGAGAGAACTTGGCTTAGTTTTTCTGCTTTACAAGATGCTGATGACATTCATACATTAAGATACCCATTAAACCGCTAGGCCAAATAGCTTCTGAGCCAGGAGGCTGGCTGAAATCCAGGAAAAGACTTATGCATCTGACATGACACTTGAATGGAATTTAGCTTCATAAATCCTCAACTGTGATTCAGAAGCCCCCGTTTCAATGGTCAAATCACCTAAACCTAAAAGCATGCAGGTTCTCTTTTACTTAGAGGTTCTCCAGGTATCTGGGTTCATATTCCCAGAAACACTTCAGAGCTAAGGAAATTGACACTTAACTTACCATTCATTTGAAATCCACATGTTCATCTGCCTAAGCTGCCTGGTAGATCTGATCTGTTAGGTATGATAAGAATGTGTTTTGGCTACTACATGTTAAGGTGGAACAGTGACATTTTTGCTTCTAAAAACTGTAGAAGGAGGTAAGGAAGTCTATGACAATGGCAGCTGCCTCTTACCTAGCAAGCTGCCCTCATCAAGGAAAGAAAAGACCTAGGTATGGCTTCAGTGTGAAGAGCTTTATATCCGTATCTATCTACTATGAGACTATGAGGTACTGGTCACCTCTCCTGTTGAAGCTTTACCACCACAGAGTAAAGCACACAGGGTACTGGAAAGAGAGCAAACAAGACAAAATACTCTGGGTGAGTCAATGGGAAGAACACCCCACTGGGAGAGGGGAGTCCTGTGCATGGATCTGTGCTTTCAAGACAATTTTATACATATTTCGTTTATATTCAGCAAAGCCCATGTGAAATAAATGAGGGTTTCTAGAAGGTCTTCCCTTCCCAGGTGAATCTGATGCTGGTCTAAACAGCCTTGCCCCTCCTCAAACTCCTCATCTAGCACAGCAGCTCCTCAAGATTTTGCTGCCAAATATTTAGTTCTAAAAAAGGAGGTTGATCATGAATCATTTCACAGGATAATCTGTACCCTGCTGCTTAACACCTCTGTTTAGAAAAGTGAGCTGGAGTTTGTGCATTTGTATGATTTGCCCTACAGTGGTGACCCCTGGCATCACTGCTGAGCAAGGCCAGACGTGTGCCTGCCAGAAAGCTAAAGAGTGCTCTTTAAGGCACTGGGCTTGAACTCCAGAAAAAGTCCTTGCTTGGATGCAGTCCAGTGTGTTAATTTCTGAAATGCAAAGGGTCTGGGAATCCACTGCATAAGTCCCAAGCTGTTAGTAGAATATGCATATTTAGAACTTATGAACATGATGAACTTCCAAAATGGAGTACATGAAAAACAGTTTCTTTCATACAAAAAATTCAGAAAACTTGATAATTTTTTTAACTCCATGGTTTTCCCATACCCAGGCATGGGGATTTCCCTTTTACTGGTATTGAATTTAGTGGTAGAAATGTGCCCTTGCTGCTTTCCCATTCTTCATCAACCTACCTGGCTCAACTGTTAGATTGTCAAGAAGTTCAGGAGCATCTCTTCCGTGTGCATTAAAGCAGAGATCTATGTTGTCTTCTCCACCCTTGCCCCATGTCCCTAAAGTAGTTGATGTACTCAACATAGGTAATTTTCCTCAACATTACAACTGATGATGTTCAGCACTTTGTAAGGCAGAGATGCAAGGGACAAGCATCCTCAGTTTCCCTTGTAAATTTTTGTCATCTTGCTTCTTTTGCTGTCTTATCCAGCCTCTAGGAGATGTCAGGGCCGCCCACAACATCCCAAAAGGTTACCGGTTTTACAAATCTATGGAAGTTTTGATGATTTCCATCTGAACATAATGCAAAACTTCCTTACATTGAGGGTGCCAGAGCACTGGAACAGGAGTCCCAGAGAGGTGGTGGAGTCTCCCTCTCTGGAGATATTCAAAACCCATCTGGATGCATTCCTGTCCAGGATACTCTAGGTGGACCTGCTATGGCAGAGGGCTTGGACTAGATCTCCAGGGGTCCCTTCCAACCCCTAACATTCTATGATTCTGTGATTTTCAAAAAATGAAGGAAATAATTTGCACTTTGGATGTATGTCGCAATGGGCTAATCTGGTCTGTGAGTATCCTTAAAAATATTAAATAAATAATAAAGTTAGATAATTATGGGGCCACAAACCAGCAAGCAGATTGCACTGTCATTGTTTAACTGCAGCAACACCCCAGCAGAATGGGGAGATTCTCAGAACCCTGATGATAGAAAATTCAGCTTGAGCTGAAAGTGATACAGAATGGCAATTCCCTTCTGCCAGCAGCCTGAACTGTTGATGAATGCATATAAAAATGTCTGTCTCTGTATACAGTTTATTTTAGACTCAGAAAGATCAACATCACAGGCCTTCTGGAGAAGAAAGATGAGTGCATTTGAAACAATGTTTAGTAAAAACAACAACAGCAACAGAGTGCAGAGTCTTAAGAAAAATTATTGTAATGAAATACTACAGATAATTTCTAATGGGTGTTGGAGAAGTTGATTCTAAAAAGTGAAAAACAGTTGCAGAAAAAAACCAACAAAGAAGCCTTGAAGATTTAATGGCGTGTTTGCTGATAGTTATTTTTATAAAAAAATCATATGAAACATCAGCTTAATGTGTGGTTTCAGTTAAAGGCCAATAAACTACTGGAATATATCATGGACAGAAAAATGTACTGAAATATGATATTTGCTGTGCAAAGCAAAACCCCGTTGCAGGCTCTACTTGGGTTAAGTTGTGGATTTTTTTGTTTTCTATTGGAAGACTTGCATTTCTTTGGGGACAACATAACAGTGGGAAATCAGAGCCTGGAATTTAAAGTTAAACATAATAAAAGCAGGGTAAGTAATGTTCAACTTAATTGTTACAAGAAAACCATTCCTAGTAGACTTATAGCAGTAACATTTTTAAAATAAACATAGAAACCAAACCCTGTTATGAAAGATAGAACTTATAGAAGTCTTGTACTGTGCATGTCTCTTGAAGGAATCACATTCCAGAAGAATATTCTTCATAAGAGTATTAAAAGCAAATGAAGAAATCATGAGGAATGGTTTCACCATGACTACAGCAAGGGGGTGGAACTAACAGTACTATCAAAAGAGACAGATTATATTAAGCAAAAGCACAGAATGGCTCATGGTTTTGGATACTGAATCATATTCAAGTATCACACTTTGATTGCGTTCATGTCTAACAGCAGCAGGTTTGCTTCCCAAATCTTTTTTACAGTATTATTTTAAACTAAGTCTACTGGGATTATAAAATGTTCTGTGCACTTCACAGTTGTACCTATTTGGATACAAGGCAGATTCAGCATGGATTAGGTGAAGTTCTCCCCTACACATATCCCCCAACACCACATTTAGACAACTCTTCAACATGTCCAGGGATGGTGACTCAACTACCTCCCTGGGCAGCCTATTCCAATGCCCAACCACTCTTTCTGTGAAAAATTCTTTCTTAATGTTTAGTCTAAACCTACTCTGTTGGAGCTTGAAGCCGTTCCCTCTCATTCGGTCACTAATTACCTGCAAGAAGAGACCAGCACCAATCATCTCTCTACAGTGTCCTTTCAAGTAGATGTAGAGAGTGATGAGGTCTCTCCTCAGCCTCTTCTTCCTCAAACTAAACAGTCCCAGCTCCTTCAACAGCATAAATAAGATTTATGCTCCAGGCCCTTCACCAGCTTCATTGCACTCACTCCAGCACCTCAGTGTCTCTCTTGTATTGAGGTGCCCAGAACTGGACACAATACTCGAGGTGTGGCCTTACCAGTGCTGAGTACAGGGGGACAATCACACATCATATAGGTTTGGGAGCAGGACTGGCTTTAATTTTGCAAATTCAGAGTATCCTGCCTTTACTTGCATCTGCAGGTATGCCTTAAGTGCACAGAGATGTAGCACAGAGATTTAGGGAGTCCTGAGACACCCTGCTGATGATGGATAGAGATTAGGTGAAAGGCACCACTACATGTTAATCTTCAAATTCAAGTGTCTAAAAATCCCAGCATGTGTTTCTTTGGGGTGTATTCAGAGGGGCGTGCTTTGGCACCCTTCAGAAAATGATGGTGAATGGGTAAGAGAGGTTTAACCATTCATTCAAGGATACCTTTCCAGGGCATCCTTCTGGGGAGTCTGTCTCCCTGCTCTTGGACAAGAGATGCAGCAGAAGAGGATCAAATGCCTGGAGCACTTGCTCTGGGCACTGTTTTCATTTCATACTCAGTCCCACACTCTATATCATGATGCTACTTCCCATAATGATAATGATACCTGCCATTCCATGTGCACCATCTTTGGAGTCATAATCATTAAATAGCATTGTTTTCCTGAATTATTAGGATTTATAGGATAAAATTTCCCTTGAAAATTTGTATCTTATCACATGCCATTGTATAAAGTATGCTTCTGGAACTAGAAGCAGATATTCATACATAGTTATAATCCTATTCAGTTTAATTTTTAAATATTTAAACATTCCTAACCTCCTATGTGCTAGCTTTGGTCTATTAGCTGTCTTGCCCATTGTTGAGCTTCTGCAGGTCCTCATTCAGAACTTGTATTTGAGAATGTTTCCTTCTTGAGATGCATAGCAGTGTATGGCAAACCTGAGAAAATCTTCAGAAAGGGGAGTGTCCTGTTATTTTTAGGGGTGGCAATGAAATAGCTGGTGACCTTATATTGTATTTTTATGTTGTTTCCAATGACAACAACACTGTATTTATTTAAAATAGCATAAATAACATCCTACATGCTGGAGTTTACTGTGCAGGACACGCATGGACTCCTGGTGTAGAGTTCTTACAGCTCCTTTTTTTGTATCTTGAAGAATTCTGAAATTTCACCATTTTGCTAGAACCTAACCCTGTGACCCCTTTAGCAAGGGAAGTAGAGGTTCAGTGTCATTTACAGTCAGGGGATAAAATATCTCATTTGTGGTTATGATAGAATCATAGAATAATATGGGGTTGCAAGGAACTTCTGGAGACCATCTAGTCCAACCCCCCCATCGGAGTGAGTTTACCGTAAGCACAATGCACAGGAACTTGTCCAGGAAGGTTTTGAATGTCTCCAGAGAAGGAGACTCCTCCATCTCTCTGGGCAGCTTGTTCCAGGGCTCCACTACTCTCACAGTAAAGTTCCTCCTCATGTTTAGGTGGAAATTCTTATACTCAAGTTTGTGCCCATTTCCTCTTGTCCTGTCACTGGGCACCACTGAAAAAAATACCAGCCCCATCCTCCTGACACCCTCCCTTTAAGTATTAGTAAGCATTGATCAGGTCTCCCCTAAGCCTTTTCTTCTCCAGACTAAAAAGACCCAAGTTCCTCAGCCTTTCCCTGTAGCAGAGATGCTCCAGGCCCTTAATCATCTTTGTGGCCCTTTTCTGTACCGTCTCCAGCAGTTCCCTGTCCTTCTTGAACTGGGAAGCCCAGAACTGGACACAGTTGGAGCCTCACCAGGGCAGAGTAGAGGGGCAGGATGACCTCCCTCCATCTGCTGGGCACGTTCTTCTTGATGCACCCCAGGATGCCATTGGCCTTCATGGCCACAAGAGCACATTGCTGTCTCAGGGTCATCCTGTTGTCCACCAGGACTCCCAGGTCTTTCTCCTCAGCTACTCTCCAGCAGGTCTGCCCCCAACCTGTACTGGTGTAGGGAGTTACTTCTCCCCAGATGTAGCACCATACACTTGCCCTTGCTAAATTTCATTAGGTTTGTCTCAGCCCACCTCTCCAGGCTGTCCAGGTCTCTCTGGATGGCGTCACAGCCATTTATGCAAAGTTAAAATTGACCCTTAACAATAGAATTATTTACCAAGCGTAAGAACCATGAAGTCATAAGGTTGGGCTTGTCAGGAAGGGTCCTGCTAACCCTTTGTCACGCAAGTAGTCTGGGAATATCACTGAGGTCAAAATACAAACAAAATAGCCAGCCCTAATAAGAGTTTATGATAGATCTAAACAATTTAGCCTCACAACACCATGATTAATTAATTCTTATTCAAAGATATAAGTTTTTGTGCTGAAACACCTCCTTCAATCACAACAAAAATAAAAACACATCTATAGACATCTGTTATTTGCTGTTTTTATCTCAGAAAGATGGATTCTCCTTTGATTCAATTTCAGCCCTCTGGGAAAACATGAACTTAGGTTCAAAGATATTACTAAAAGCCTTGGAATTTTTCTTTCCAGTTTTGTATGAATAAATAATTAAATAGGAAAATACCAACAGCCCATCAGTATATAACATATTCAGTAATAGCCCTGTCTGCAGTGGGCAATGTTTTTTCCCTGAGGAGGATAGTAGATATTTCCTAAGAACATATAATCAGGAAAGCCTTAGAAAAAAACTGACATTAAGCAGCACATTCCAATAAAGAACAAAAAAGTTTAACACAAATGCATACTCTTTACATTTGACAGCAGAAAGAAAAAAATAGCTATTTATCATAATTAGTAGCAATTTACAGATAACACTCATGAAAAATTAATTTCAAAAAAGCCTCAGTAGATAAAAGGCACCATAAATGCAAGAGTCTTGGTCTGTGAAATTTAATATTGTCTTTTTGAGAGGAAGGATGCAGTTTAATAGGTCATGTTTCTAATTGGAGAAGTCAAAATAATTTGAATTAGCTATTAACTTCTCCATAATGTGATTTTAAAAACAATACACCACCACACTGTCTGTGCACACATAAAACTTCCAAATAACAGAATTTTCAGACATGTTAATTACTTTTGAAGCAAAAGGAAATAGATTTTTACTTGATGGGTAAACTAACAAATACTCAACTGTGAAATATTTAACCAGATGGTGGTCCCCAGCTTGTAAACACTTTTGCATTTGTTAATTTTTCATGCTTCTTTCATGCTTCTCAGTTTAAGATGGTGAGTTTATAGCTAAGAAAATCGATATTTGAAAATAAAATTGAATTTAAAGGTATTTGGAGACATCAAGAGCAGTAGTTGACAGCGAAGCAGAAAACGTATTATTTTTTTCATGAAAGTGTTTTTTTCCCTATCAGGCTTGAGCATAAAACTGTACTGACAAGCTTTGAAAATGAGCAAAATTACTAAGAAATACCTAGTTGTTCTGGAAACAGTGAATATAACAATAGAACGACATCTTACATGCTGAATCAAGGATATAAAACTATTGAATGCTTAATTTCTTCCTATAGTCATAATTTCTTCCCACCTGTAGACCATGGGCAGAACAGTGGGTTTGTCTTGTGGTCTTCCTCAGGGGCAGTGGCCAAGAAAGAAGCTTCCCAGCAGATAGTCACCAACAGCCTGGGCCACTCAATTTACACACTTTATAATCCTCGTTTGCTGATTTGCAATCCTCTTTTGCCATCCTTTTATTTCCCTTTCTCCATCCCAGTCTTACCCCAAACTAAAAAAAACCCAAACTTGCCTCTAATTACTTTTTCTGGATTGGCTGCAGTTTTTCTACATCTATACCAAAAGTTGGTGTTTCTGATACTATTACTTATGTGATTTCACCCTCGTATGTTATTGTAGAAAGTACTACCTAGTTGTGCTTTGCTTCAATGTCTTCCTGAGGGGAAAAAAAAAAAAAAAAAAAAAAAAAAAGAGAACATTAATATTAGATGCAGGGCAGAGTTATAGCCAGTATGGACAGCAGTAGAGCATCTTCCATTTGTGGCTATCAGTAATGGACTTGGATTTAAGAACTTCTTTGTGAGGAAGGCTTTATGTGCCTGCTGAAAAGAAGATAAAGATCCATAAACATAAACACAGCAGTTTTTACTGATGTCAATGAAAACATCCTCCCTAAACTGAATGTGGTTTGAAACTAAATAATATTGGGAAGGACTCAGCTAATTTTAAGTACCTGAAAGATAGCTGCATGAGCTGAGCCGATCATGTTAGCTCCCTTAATCATCAGTTACTCTCATAATACAATGCATCAAAACCCAGAAGAACAATTTAAGAGAAAGATACATTGCCCATCCAAAAGTAGCTTCTTTCCATAAACTGTATCAATATCCAGATTGGTCTGCTTAAACTAGATGCATAACTTTTAGATAGCAGGATAAAATAATTCAGGCCTGTCTAATGTAATCAAAGTTTTACCAAAACTTTGGAATATTGACCTTGATAACAAATCTTTGTTGCAAGAGCCACCTTGATTTCAAATGGGAGGCTGAAGAAGCCTGAACACTTGGCATGTGCTCATCATTTTAAATTATGATATTATGCATATGAGTTGCACATTAAAAATAAAAGAAGCAGCACCATATTAAAAAATGCCAAATTTATTATTAACACAAACGTTTTCCTAACCCAAACTTAGGAAATTTTTACATTGTTGATGCTGTAAAATTTTGGGAGAGAAATGAGCAAGTGAGAACCACATCTTAAAATGAAAAATGTCAGGCTCACTGAAAACACAAGATAAATTTGCAAAGCACTATTATTTCATTAATAGCTTTATGTAAAAGGTAATAAAAATTGGTGTCCAGAAGTGGTGGTTACTGCCAAGAGAGGATACTGTTAAAATGTATACACTGTAAAAACAGAAAGCAAGCAAGATCAGACTAGTAGTAACTCAGAACAAAAGCAATCTATTCTAGAAGTTTGAAATGAGCTTGCTTTCCTTTAATTTTAGGTAAACAAGTTGCTGCAGTTTCAAACATTTCAGAGGCTAACCATATCTGTAACCATGAAATAATGCTGCCTTCCCATCTTCTCATACAGCCCTCAGTCATAACTCTTTTTTTCTTACTGTAATCTGCATGGTGAAGTTTTGCTTAGCACAGCAATGATGGCATGGAAACCCTTTTCTGATTTCATTTGCAGAAAGTTTGCTAGATAAAATTACATAGTACCATATGCTGTCCCCCATTCACACCAATAATTAGCTGAATAAAATCTTCCCTGAATGCTAGGCAATAGCATTAGACTGCTCCACGCTGGGTAATATCTGTAAATATATTGCATTAGGAAGATATTTCCTCCAGTTGAAATTGCTGGTTTACCACAGTTAAATAAAAACATATGCCCAAGAAATGCGGACAACCTCCTTCTCCAGACCTCTAATGACAGGACAAAAGAGTGCCATGTAAATTATTACATTGTGCTACCATATTTGCCATTATGCTTTTCAACCACTGAAATAATTCTCCTCTCTGTCATAGCTGATGGCAAAGGACAGCCAACACATATGGTATTGTTTGGCTTTAAGGCTTATGACACTATTGTGGTAAAATTCTCATGTGCAAGCCAAGGAAACGTGGGACAGAGGAAACCATCACAAGGTGCACATGTATCAAAAAGTGATTCTCAAGTCCATTAGCAATGATTTGTTCCTGAAGTATTCAGGACATTTCTATTAAGATCCTAGAAATACCTGTGCTGGGGTTGGTTAATACCTTCCTGAAATACTAGGAAGAGAATAGAACATATATCTATTATAAAGTTCATGAGTTACACCAAGCTGGGAGGCTGGCCAGCACACTGAAGGAATCAGATACATGGCCAGGAAGAGTAGTGGCATAGAATAGGCATACAGAAGGTCATTGAGGTTTGTTTGTTGTTTGTGTGTTTGTTTTTTAAAAAAAGTTAACAAACATGATTCTGATATTAAAAATAATTTTTTAAAAAAAGTAGATGTAATTCTGTGATTCATTAAAAAGCATGGAGTAGCAAGACGTGTAGGATAACTGTTATTTTTTAATTGGCATGGGAAAGGCCTTAGCTGAAATACTGTGCCCTATTTAGGGCTTAGACAAACTCAAAAATCTACAGGTAAGCAGGAAGAATGACAAGAAAAAAATATATGAGAAAACTGAGAAGGAATTAGATTTGTGCTCTGTAGAGGACAAGCTAGGGGGCAGCTGGAAGGGGAAGGAGAAAGGGAAGACACAATAACAGCACTGCAAAGAAGATGACAACCAGCTCCACTGACAATGGGGGCCAGAGGCTGGATTTAGGAAATGACTTTGTAATCCTCAGACATGTAAAGCCCTGTAACAGGTTATATGCAGAGATCATGGATTCTATTTCATTCCAGGACTAGCAAAGACCTACCTGGTCCTTCCTTAGCACATGACAGGCAGACCCAAGACAGATATATTTACAGATTTGTTTTCTCCTTTATTTTTGAATCTTGTACCCTAAAAGCAAAATGTATGAGATAAATGTAATAACACACTTTTAAAAACACATGCTTTGAATGTGCCATTGGAAGATCATTGAATGCATTTAAATTTGTTATTGTTCTAAAACGCCTGGAACATATATAGTTATTGTAACATCAGATTTTGAGTCCATGCCCATCTGTCAAAGACTGAGGACTACAGCACTATCTCAGCCATATCAGTACATACAAACTTCTGCTTCTCGTACTCTTCCCTTCGTTATTCCTTTTTTGACACCCTTATGCTTGGTGCATTCTTATGTGCAAGACTTTCCAATGACAAAAGCATCAAAGAAATGACAAAGTAGCTGAGGGCTCAAGTTATGCTACAGGGACCACAACAACCTGTCGTACAAGACGAAGTCAGTGTCAGGGAATGTATTCTAACCTGGATTGTGAAACTACCTTCTACCTAAAATGGGTTGTGAAACTACTTTCTGCCTTTCCATTCCTTTTGAGAGTAACCACAGAGCCACCAGGATTCAGTTTATATGGAAGAGATGTTGCAATCCTACACCAACCCCGTTCATCTCCTCGCACAGTGTACGGCTGCTGATGGCTTTCGTCGTGACACCAGTTTTCAAGTTTGTCTCATTTCATTGAATTGTCCTCCAGGGCTTTACCTCATATTTGAATCTTTAAACAGCCAACAGACAATCTTTTTCAGTGTCAGTCTTGACCACTGCCTGTGTTGAAACTTTACAAGAATTTTCCATTTGTAGTCTAATGAATTATAGTGAAGAAAATATTTAATTACGTCAATTCTACTTTGTATTGTGAAACTAATGTGCATGACATTAATTAGATATATGTGCTCTAAATGCATATCCCTAGTGTTTCTTACTTAGTAGCTTTATATGAAAAATAAATAATAAGGGAATTATTTAATTGAATAGTAAATGTAGAGGTGATTTTTTTTTTCTACTTCTACTGGCACAGCATAGTCTATCTTGGAAAACACAAATCTTTGATTTCCAAGCTGATAATTAAAAGCTGCATTTCATCCAATATCAGAAATTGGCAAGATTCAGTACTGTAATTACACAAAGGTGGAAAGGCACTGAGCTCTGGAGAGGATCCACAGGAAAGAATACTCAATCCCCCCCCACATTTCAGAGCAAGGTTATTTATTTTTCATTGTAAGACCAAGCAAAGATTGATTTTCCTTTCTCTCAACTGATTTTTGTGAGTTTGGGGGGTTTTTTTGATCACTATGAGTGCAGTCTCACAAACTGCTGATTCAATATTCAGTCCATGGGGCATAAACATCTGGAGAGGAGAGTGGTAATGAACTGCCAAGAAGGAAGAGGGATTTCCTTCCCCTGATGAAGAAAATTCACCAGTGCCTTAAGTGCCTGAAGGAGTTTTACATCCATTCCTGCTTACCCTCTCCCAGACCATGCCTGCAAATGAACTGTTCATGTCTCTAAGTTTTGGAACAGACACCTCCACCCAAGGTGTGTGAAAAAGGGGCAAATGACCCAAAAAAGGGAGGAAGGTGAATCAGTAAAATAATAATCTAAAATGACAATATGAAGCGTATCAATGATAATTGATAAACAATTTTTCATGTACCAACTTATCAGTTTATTTAAGTGCTGTATCACTAAGTAGTGATGAGTATTGATAAAGAGATTTGTAGAAGTTATTTCCTTTTCTCTTTAACATGTGCTTCAGTCACTGGGCTCATCCAGTACTGTGAAACTGAGACTTCTATATAAATAGGGTGGCAAAAATTATATGCTTATACCAATATCATCATCTCCCCACAAACAATATTTGTTTTAGTTCATACGAGCAGTGTTACTCAAAGGCTAAGGATATCCTTACACTGTGTGTGAAGATGATGATGTGACAAGCATGAACATAGCCTGTTGACAGGGATTTTTGCACAGTCGGTCCAAGCCCATTGGGATGCCTGTCTATGATGAAACCTGTGCTGTCATATTTTTCCGGGGCTTATTTGAATAAAGCTATCACAAATTGCAAACATATTTTCATTTGCTGTATAGAGATGGACTTCAGAGCACATTCATATGGTCTAATTTTGGTTGTCTAAGAAATACATACCTACTACAGATGATACAGATGATACAATCTTATGAATTTCAGCAAAGGCAAAATCTGTCTTTGAGACAGAATAACATGAGACAACAGTGCAGGGTCCAGATGGCTGGAAGGCAACTCTAAAGAAAGGAGACCAAAAAAAAAATATCTCTTCTTAAGAGAGAAAAAGAAATTATGTGAACCTTCAGAGAAGGCAGGTTAATCTACATTTCTAAATTGTTGGGGGTTACTGAAGTGTTGATTTCAAAAGATAACTGAATCATCAGTAAATTAAGTCCAGTAAATAAACAAGACATAAGGAGACAAAAAGAGATGAATAAAAAATCTTACTAACTTTTCATTATGTAAGAGTGTCATAAATTAGAAGAAGCAGGCAGAGAATTTGAGACAAATCTCAGAGATATTACTTCCCCACTCTGCAACCATTTTGTACCTTAGAATACAGAAATGGGAAGGAGATGAAGGAACATCCTTTTCTCAACTCAACCACAGACAGGTCTCAGCTCATAAGGATTAAATGGATTATTTCCTGTCCGTCTCTTGGAGTGCTTGGACATGTTTTATGGCTAAATACCTGACTTAGATCTCCTGAACTAATAAAGAAGAATGTTTTCCATTTCATAGCTCCAGACTGTTGCGGCCATCTGGCAACTATTCCTGTACATATTTAACATTCTATTATCTTGATTTAATGAAAGACACTATTTGAATAGTTAATTTCAAATACACAGTACATCAGTAATAAAGCAGGACAAATATTTAAATGTGCAAATAGTATTTCAAAAGCACATGATTAGATAAAAATACCCAGTGACGTGTTCAATGTGCAAGAATTTAGACAGATTTTTTTTATTTAAAGCTCGTATTTAGTCCTATGGACTATAATAACACCAAGATCTTCCTGATGATGACAACCTCATAGATTTCATAGTACCTCAGTAATAAAGCAGGAGACATATTTTAATATGTAAACAGTATTTCAGAAGTTCACGGATAGATAAAAACACACAGTGAACTGTTTGATGTACTAAAATTTACAGAAATATTTTTTTTAATATCATATTTATTCATATGAACTACAGGATCACCAAGATCTTCAAAATGGTGAAGACCTCATTATGGCAGATAATGAAAAACATGTTCTGATCTTGCCAGAGAAATCAGTCAGTCAAAAATGAAGTAACATAGCATAAGACCATAAAAATACTGCCTGGAAGAGATTACTGGACATGATACAATATAATCTCCTGCTCAAAGTGGGATTGTAGCCCACACCAGGTCATCTTAGTCAGGGTTTTGAATAAATCCATGAAAATCCACAAGAATACGGATGCTACACTCCTCCTGGAACGAAAAGTTTTTCCCTATGTTTAATCTGAACTTCATGAGCTACAACTTGTCAACGCTGTCCCTTATTAAAGATACTAAATAAAGTCATTGTCATTACCGCAAATCAAGCTTTACAGCCTCCTATGGAGCAAACTTCCTTCACTGTCTGAGTGCTAATTGCAGTATGGCAAAGTGTCGTGTTTTCTTGAAATTCAGTTTCTACTAGAGACATTATTCAATGCCTCAATGGAAGAGCTCAAACCTCTAAAGATGACAACTGAAGCTGAAAATTGAAATATAGAGTTGGCTCTGTTTGTGAATGTCCATCTGATTCCTATTGGGGGGATAAGATTGCGCTTTTTCATGACAACAAAGTACACACCATGACCAGTGCCCACACAATACACCAAGAAATTGGGGCCAAGAACAGCAAATCTACATATACAGCAAGCCTCCTTTACTCTTATAGTTATCTCTGTCATATCGCATTTCAAAGTATACAACTCCAGCCCACTGATAATAGCAAGACTGAAGGTTGCAAGTTAAAGGCTATTTCAACCTTTGAAATAGGTTTTGAAATTCAGCTTATAGAAGCAAGTGTGGATTTCTAAACATTAGATATGAGATTCAGTCCACATGTCATTTAAATGCAATTGTTTTGTTGAGGATATCTATCGGTGAGAAGGTGTCCAAGGCCTCAGTGTAGTCAACAGAGACTATTGACTGATTTGATTAATTTGCTGAAACACAGGTGCCCAGATGACAGAATATCCCATCAGTCAACCTCAGCCAGCCATTTCTTTCTGTCTCCTGAGGGCCAGAACCTGAGGAACTACTCAATGTGACAACAGTGCCTGCTTTATTGTCCCCAGCTCAGGTCTGTTCCTCCCCTCAGGTCTGTCTCATAGCTGATCCTGCATTGCTTCAACTCTCGGCGCAGCTGCTGAGTGACTCAGATTGTGAAAATGACCCAGGTTAAAAATAACTCCTTGGGTTTTTGTCAGATTATTCTTGATCCAGCCCCCTGGGTTGTACAGACGGTGAGAACTGGGCTCCAATCCGATACCCTGGACACAGACTTTAGTAGTTTTCGTCTTACACAAGATGTTGTTCCTTTAGTAACTGCTGTTAGCTAATACCAGCTTGAATCTGATTTATCCTCTTTCTTCTCCCAGATAGTGCCATGACCCCTAGCATTTCTTCTGTCACTTGACTAACCTCTCACAAACATTCATTAATCTAAGCTGTAATTTCCTCATAAAACCTCAAAGCAACTGATCTGATTTCCTGAGAGAAAGAGCAGAAAGTGAATGCAATACCCAACTTCTGAACTTACTGGACTGAAAAACACACAGTAAATTTATACCCATCTTAGTACTAAACTGAAAAGTATATCAAGAGATGGGCAAAAAAAAAAATGTTCTTATTTGCTGTATGTTAAAAGAATTGAAAGACTTTGGTATTGTTTTAAATTAAGCTTTCTAGAATCTTGCTTGCCATATTAGGACTTCACATCTTCTCTGTTCTGTGAACTGGAAGCTAGAACTTGATTCTGGGCCCACTGAAGCAAATGGGAAAACACCAGATGCCAGATATTTTAGCACAGAGCCCCTGGAAAACAGTTGAGACAAGTCATAGCTCCTAAGGAAGCTCAAACAGATTTTCCCACTGGGAAATGTCTCAAAACCGTCTTATGAATGTTGCTTAAAAAGAACAAATGTAAAATTCTGACCCTCAAAAAAGAGGGAAATATTAAAATATCTTCCTTTTCTTACTTTTTTTTTTTTTAAGAAAGCTTGATATTTATGTGTCAAACATGGGTGAAAATATATGTTTTGCTAAGATTTGTAGCTTTAGACCCTGAGATTTCCCAGGTCACATCTAAACTATCAAAGGAAAGTTTCCAGCAAAACAGAATACTTCAGGTATTTTATTCTTGATATGATAGAGATCCAAAGCTCCTTAAAAAGAAAAATCATTTGTTTTAGTCCATTTGCTAAAGTAAGCCTGAAGTCAGCTTCATGGGTCATTGACACAGCTGTCATGCTCAGCGCCTTCCAGTAAGCTGTAAAGCATCACTTTGAAACTGGGCAGTTCTTGACACCTTCTCTTTGAAGGGGGAAAGAAGTCTATCACAGAAATACCTTCTTCTGGAGGTAAAAAAACCTTCCAGCTTGTCTTTATTCATAACCAGACCATTCCAGACTTCTTACACCAACACAGTTCATTCATCGCTGATAGTCATTCCTCATCTTAGTTTATATGAAGATGAACATTCCTGCCTTCATTCTCCCATGCTTTAGGCCAAGTTTCTTGTGTATGCTCCCTGCAAAGGCTGTCCTTGTCCCCAGTGACACTAGTAGCCCTTTGTTGAACCATTAGAATTTGATCTCATTTCCTTTGAAAGCCATTAACCAGAACTGAGCACAGGTCATGAAACGGAACCTTCTCAGAGCTTAACAATACATGACATTAATATTCTGCTCCATGTATCTTATGTGATATATGATTAAGTCACAAGGTGCATGTTACTGGTGGATCATAGAACATTTGAGACCTTTACTGCTTGAGAGCCCTGACGTCTCTGATAACTGACAAGCTCCCACATGAGAAATTCTTGTTATTAGTTCCTCTGCATGTAAACTTTCATTTTAGCAAGTTTATTTCCAGATGATGCAGTGTCCTAATCCTCCCAATGAATTATTGTATCAGAGATATGCCTCCTGCGTATCAGTTTGTTCTAACATTTGTTTGCTAATGGAAATACTGTAATTGTTTCAAAGACATGTTTCATAAGAAACTTGAAATACCTTCCCAGTCAAAATGATGTGTTATCTTCTCTTCACCCAGCTGCTCACCTACCTCAAAATTCTTGTGCTTATCTCCATCATTTCCACCTAACTAATATTTATTCATTTGACACAAAACGATCAAAAGTGTTGAAGAATTCCAGACACATAAGATCTATTATATTTTGTTGCCTAGGATATAAGCTCTTATATCAGAGAAAGTTATTAGATTAGTCTGGCACATACAACTCTGGCAAACCTGCATTGCTCTTTACAACAGCTTCCTTTAACATTCATGTTTTAATTATTCTCCCTTTCAAAATACCTCCTAAATCCTTCCATACTGTTCAGGACACATACCTTGTGCAAGAAAATTGAATTGCCTGGATAACTTCCATGCCTTGTTTTAAGTATAAACATTACTACTTCTTTTAAATCTAATATGGTACAGTCTCTCCCTAGGTCTGCTCTATGTACCTGCAGGCAGACTAACATTTGATATACATCTTCACGAAGAATCCTGGGGCTGACATTCCACACAAAACTGATTCCATGCTTTTATTCCCAACCCCCAGTCAACATTATCCCTATGGAAAACTGGGTCAAATACTGATCTTTGCATCATGACTAAGTTGTTTTCACAGAATCACAGAATGATATGGGGTTGGAGGGGACCAAGATCATCTAGTCCAACCCCGCTGCCAAAGCAGGTCCACCCAGAGCAGGTTGCACAAGAACAGGGTTTTGAATGTCTCTAGAGACAGAGACTCCACCACCTCTCTGGGCAGCCTGTTCCAGTGTTATGTCACCCTCAAAGTAAAGAAGTTCCTCCTCATGTCTACATGGATTTCCTTTCCTTTTTTCAGAAATATTTTCAGGTTTTTTATAACTACTTGAAAGGAAAAGCTTTTCTGACGTGTAAGAAACTTTAAGAGGAGTCACCGATGTCTTTTTTTCCCCATTTAGTAACATAAAAGTAATATGTTTAAAAGTATTTAAGTTAATTTCCTCAATTTATGAAAGTAAGACGTGGGACCAAAAGCTTGCAGGAATATTGATCAGACCTTGCAAAGTCTGAGAAGATTGATGCCTGCCTATGCTCATGGGATAATGGCAAGAAGCTGTTAAGCACATCTTACATTAGATACAGCTGGGCAAGAGGTGAGACAGGGCCCTACTGCCTGCAGTAGCTGGTGGTTTAACTGTAAGAAAGTCATCTATAATGTGAAGCTTATAGATGTCACTTTGAAACCCCACTGGAAATCACGCATGTTTGTTAGCTGCTTCTAAAAATATCAGTGCCAATAAGAAAATGTACAGAAGAGAGAGAGCAGAGGCACAACTTGAAGATCAGATTCACTGTCTTTTGGGAAAGTCATGGAGAATCCAAGGTAACCCAGGCACCCATTTCTGTGGTAACATGCAACCACCTGTAAATCATGCATGAAAGCAACTTTTTTCCTTCAAGTTGTTAGTCTTTAAGATTTACATTCATCCTTTCTCCAGTGATTGTGTTTTCTCCTGACAACATGAAAGTACTTTTGTTTGTGCTTGCTGCTGTGCTTATAAAACTATGGCACATGCTTTCTGTCACTTCACTGACTAAGAGCTTTGGGCCTGTATTTTGACAGAGATGAATGTCCTATCACATGTTAAACAAAGTTAAACTGAGGTGCACAAGAAGACCACATTCATGAACATCAGATTCTTGTAAGCAAACACAGCTTAAAAACACATTATTCCAAACAATAATCTCCTGAAATAGACTTTGCATTATAAAGCTCTTAAAAGCAGAAGCGCTGTTGGCTTCGCTCTAAATATCCACCCACACATCACAGTTTGGAAAATTCAAATAACGATAAAGTGCCTTTCATGTGCAGATTGTATCTTTAATCATTAAAGCAAGCAAATAAAACATATGCCTAAAACTTACTCCTACTGTACACGGGAGATCACTGCTGACACTGGACATGAAATGGACCAGAAGACTAATTTGTAGTCCCACCAGGCCCTAGAGAGAGTTATTTCAAACCAGAATTTAGATATGGGAAGAATATGCTTATGTTTTCCGTTTATAGATCAGTCCTCATGAAAACACAAGTCTCCAGACTAATCAATTATTTTTTTAAAGTGCACTAACAATTCTTCGTAGATCTCCATATGTGAGCACACATCTATGTGTCTCTGTGTTAATATAGCCATGTACATGTCCCAAAAATGAGAGCTCTGTGTGTTCCAATATACTGGTAAAAAAGTATTCATTGCTTTCCTGAACCTCACATATTTTAAAACATTGACCTGAAAGCAAACTGGTGAAACTGGTCATTTAAGAAACCAATATATATCACACTGCTGTGATCTCATAAACACAGTTAGGTTTCTACCATATGTTTATTGCAATGTAAGGGGTGATAAGTCAGGCATGACGGTAAGACCTTGGACAGTGATCCAAGATCTTATAGTCAAGGAAGTATGCTCTGATCAGAAGGCATGCTCTACAACAAAGCTTTGTAATTACCTAGAAACAAAGATCTGAAAACATTCCTTTACCCAAAGAGGCACTTTGAGAGTCAGAGACATGGTCAATAAATGTAGTAATTTTGTACAACTTTGTAGCCTAGACAAAAACAAGGTAGAAAGCAAGATGAAAATGATGAAACCAAAGAAGCAGCACAGCAAGAAAGGGACTCGCATATGGAGCTGGAGGGTATTAGACCTTGTTGGGAGCAGGAAAAAAACTGAAGGCAAAAAATAGACAGAGTCAGGGCCTGAGTCAAGATAAGAGACTTGCATCAAGTTAGGAACAAGGTGAGGGAGATCTATGGGATCCCAGGAACTATGTTATAGAGATATCCCCTTATCACTGGGCTGGCTACAGATCTGTGTGCTGGAGTCACTTTTCTGTGTGCACAGCAACTATTGGGTAAACGAATGACTCAACACTGTCAAGGCAGCAGCTCATTAAATGCGGAACACCATTCTGTCTTACATATGGCACCATTCATAATTTTGTTATTGACAAGGATAATGAAATGGGGAAAGTACTTACTGAACTTGCACATATAAAACTAACTAAACATAGGCAATACTAACAGTATGTCAGAGAATAGGGTCAGAATTTATACCAGTGGTGTCACCCAAGGGTCAATACTTGGTCCAGTCCTGTTCAAAATATTCATCAGTGACCTGGATGAGGGGACAGAGAGTATCCTCAGCAAGTTTGTTGATGACACCAAACTGGGAGCAGTGGCTGACACCCCAGAGGGCTGTGCTGCCATCCAGCAAGACCTGGACAGGCTGGAGAGCTGGGCAAGGAAGAATCTCATGAGGTTCAACAGGGAAAAGTGTAGGGTCCTGCACCTGGGGAAGAATATCAGGCACCAATACAGGTTAGGTGTGGACGTGCTGGAGACAAGTTCCAAAGAGAAAGATCTGGGGGTCCTGGTAGACAACAAAATGACAATAAGCAAGCAGTGTGCTCTTGTGGCCACGAAGGCCAACGGAATCCTGGGCTGCATAGGGAAGAGCATGGCTAGTAGGTCAAGGGAAGTAATTCTCTCCCTCTACTCTGCACTGATGAGGCTACAACTGGAATGCTGCATCCAGTTGTGGGCCCCCCAAATCAAGACGGACAGGGAGCTACTGGAAAGAGTCCAGCAAAGGGCAACAAAGATGATTCAAGAATTAGAGCATCTCCCTTATGAAGAAAGGCTGAGAGAGCTAGGACTCTTTAGTCTAGAG
>BJBW01004288.1:0-94333 GCA_004320125.1 Scolopax mira
TGTTCAGCCTGGAGAAGAGGAGGCTCTGGGGAAACCTAAGAGCGGCCTCCCAGTATCTGAGGGGGGCCTAGAGAAAGGCTGGGGAGAGCCTGTTTACAAAAGCCTGCAGTGATAGGATGAGGGGCAATGTGTTTAAACTGAAGAAAAGCAAATTTAGATTGGATCTTAGGAATAAATTCTTTCCACTGAGGGTGGTGGAGCACTGGAAAATGTTGCCCAGGGAGGTGGTTGAGGCCCCTTCCCTGGAGGCATTAAAGGAAAGGCTCAATGCAGCCCTGGGCAACCTGGTCTAGTTGGGGGTGTCCCTGCTGAGTGCTGGGGGGTTGGACTAGATGGCCTTTGGAGGTCCCTTCTGGCCCAGATAATTCTATGATTCTAAGTAGTTTGTAGAATTCACCAGCCGTGTTCTCCTTCGTGGTGTCTGTGCAGAAGTCTGAAATCAGTGTGGTAACACTGGGCTTTTTCTGATGTTAATGGGAAGAGCAGGTTTTAGTGAGTCAGGCCAAAATATTTTAAAGCAATGTTTGTGTTATGCATGTCCAGGATGTGATACCTGCCTTAAAGCAAGCATCAAACTTTCAAGCAGGTTAAATAAGGTGAGATGAGTCCTATAACTAATATTTCTTAATGGATTCCTTTGAGATCAAGACATGAGTCTTTACGATCTCATTATGACCATTGCTCCCGTTTCACTATCATTTCGGTATCTTTGACATCTGCCAACACTTTGTGCTTATAAAAATCTTTTCATTGTTGGATCATTTTACAGATATTAAGAGTGTGTGGCCTCACGCCATGTCTCAACCTTTACATCAGATACACTTCACTGACTTCAAAGCAAAATCAGGCGCCCTGCTAATTTCATAATGGCTCTGAGATAGCTGAATGCTGTAGGGCCCTTTCTGCTGTCAGGGCTAATTAGGAAGGGATTGCACTACTTCAGGTCTGAAACTGCAGTGAAAAGCCTGAGGTTTCCAAACCTGAGCTATGTTGCAATATTCAGTGTAATCATCTAAAATTAACTACTGCTGAGACTGTTGCACAGATAGAAAAGGCATCCTGAAATGTAAAAATGCTAAAGTCCAGGAATTTCTAGTGAATCTGATATGGTGCTGATGTAAGTCTGGTTCTTTGCAAAAGCAAAAAGGAGAAAAAAAAAAGAAAAAAACCATTTTCCTACAAATATTTCTTTGATATCTTCCAAATGGATCTTCATCAGCCTTCCAAATTTGGGTGTGAATATGACCTTCAAAGCTTGCTTTCCCACCACAGTACTTGTCTGCACTCCTCAACATGGGGTAAATCTACTTCTAGAGCTGAACTTTGTGGCTTCACTCTGGTAGTCAGCTGCACTTTGGGTTCTTGGTTTTTTTCAGTATTCAGCTCAAACTGCATGGCGTGAAGAGGAGACCTAGAGCTGAAGCAGATCAAAACAGCTAACAAAATATTCATTTAAGCTCATGGGAAAAGAAACCACCAAGTTACTTATGCTCTTGATTACTACTGCTTCTGAGGACAGAACTAAAACATAGCAGAATGCTCAAAATATCTTGCCTCTCAACAGCATGTTCCTTCTTTCCAGTCAAGTGCATTGAAGGGAAATGTGGCAATAGATGCCTCCATCTGAGGATAGTTCAAGAGAAAAGCTTCATCTGTGCATTGAAATTCTCTCTTCCTGATAATCAAGACAAAATTCATTCAAGTTGAAGGACTTGTGCATAGTCACAAGTTCATCATAGGAATTTCAAGCCCCTTCTTGAATCTAGTCTTTGCACTACAGGAGTTCATCTTTACAGTTCATCAAGTCTCCAAGGACACTTTAACTGGGGAAGGACTTCTGGCCAAGAAGTACGGGTCTCCAGGGACGTTGAGTAGCTCCACGTGAGTAGCAGTGAAGTGTATGACCTCCCTATACCTTAGGATATATTGTCATGCAATTAAGCTATTTATCATTACATCACACTGGTTACCTGCAGGGTTCTTCTGTGGTGCTTCCTATCCCCACCACTAACTGACCCTTTTTGTAGCCATCCAGCTATCCAGTATGTGTGTGTGGCGAAACAGAGAATCATCTGTAGGAGAACAGGTACCTGCCCTGAAAGCCCAGCAAGAAACAGGCAGTCCTGTTTCTGCTAAAGAAAAAGCTGAAAACTTCTCAATTGGCCTAAGTATAAGACATTATGTTGTTTGTTTCAGTGAGCCACTGTTTTGGCAGTGCGACCTTTGCTGTAGGGAAGCTGCGTAGGAGGTGTTATGCCATGGTCTGCTGGGTGTGAGAGGATCCATTCTCATATGCACGTCTGTGGGTGAGAGTGAACGGTGCCACTGTGTTTGGGCTGATACACAGCTCTGTGCTCATGGGTTCATAAGGAGCTTGTCTGCCTTGCTGCAGCCACATGTCAGTCCTCTGGAGTGTGAGAACAAATGTGTCTATCCAGCCATGGCTGTGACAGGCACCAAAACTACTTTACTAGTAAAGAGCACAAGAACGGGACATGGAATTTTCCAGTACCCAGGCATTTTCAGCTGAGGGATTTTGTTCACCTAATGTGGTTTGTTATGTGTTTAATCACCCTCTATGGACTCATCTTCCCTGAACTTGCCCATCTTTCCCCTACAAACTCATGGCATCAGGAGTTTCATAGCGTATTTCTGTGTAAGAATGTTCATCTCCGTGAAGAAACATCTTCTTTGCTTTGCTTTGACTCTGCCTTCTGCTACCTTGATTCAATGACCTCTGAATCTCATTTCAGATGAGGCACTGAATGATCAATTCTGTGATACCTTCTTCATGCATCTCATTAATCCTTCCTGGGAGGCAGGACAGTTGTGCTTGAGCTATCCCTGATGTAAAGGGGGCTCAGGCCAACAACATGATCATGCCTCTTCCTGGGAAACACCAGATAATTCTATGAGGGTTTAGGGATCACCATAGATTCAGACAGAATCAGGGCTGAGAGAGTCCCCGAGATAGTATATAAAGCAAGCAGTTGTGGACAGACCAGCAAGAATGCGTTCCTCTTGCATGCAGGCAGGTGTGAGAAGGTGTTAATTCTTTCGGTAAACAGGTTTATTATGATAACAAGATGTCCAAAAGCCCCTTCCAAGCATACACAGTGACTGATACAAATTCCCCTTTGTGTGACTGTGGGTTGGTTTTCAAAAACATCTTCCTCATGCACGTAAGGAGACCATATCCCCAGGAGATGTGTGTTCTTGGAGCAGTGTTTGCATTTCTAGGACATTTTTCTATTCCCACAACTCCCTCAGGGAGCACAGATGTGATCTGCTGGGATCCACACAGCCTAGAGTGTCAGAGGCACCAGTCCTGTGAACTAAAACAACAAGCGGCCCCTCTCAGAGGTTTCATTCATCCTGTTCTAAATGCCTGTGAATGTGCAAGCAGATTTGAGGGAAAGGCTGTTGTTTTCCTTTGAGTGAGCCCAGAGAGGCTGTTGATAAACATTGGCAGCTACTCCCCAGGTCTGAGCCAGCAAACAGTCTGTACCTGTGGTCATGATGAATCAAACCTTCGGAGTTTGAAGGTAAAGGCTTACAGGAAAGCACGGCACCATTTCCCCAGTGCTTGAAAAGGCAGGGTGGCTTCCAAAATGATGAAAATGGGGCAGGATCAATGCAACATTTAAATGCCTGGGAGATTTTAGGGTTCATTTTCTTCTTGCTTTGGGTTTGCATAACATAATGTATTGTAATGCAAGGAGTAGACAGGAACCAACACGATGTGCTTAATGATCCCACAGAAGAACCGATCTGTGGTTCTTCCAGGGTTGCTTAACCCTGGAAGATGACATGTATGGTCACACAAAAACCTATAGAGACAAAATCTCTATAGAGATATAGATTAAGATGTTCCTACCCTGACAGGTATGGTGACACCTCCTCTCCTGGAGTCGAACTCCACAGATGAATGAGTGGAAGTGGCTGCGTCATTGCTCCCCAACTATTTTGATGCAAAGTCATATCTGCTGGCTTTTTAAGAAACTTTAAGTCGTGGGCAGACTTTGCTTTGAGGAGTTGATGACCCTTCACAAGATCCTTTCAGCGAATCAACAGGTTTGATTTCATTTTCTTCTCAAAAGGCTTCAGTGCCCAGGACAGCAGAGTGTGTGGTCAGGTACACAGAGCCTCTTTGATCTGGCCTGGTCAAATTAATTCAATACCAGTAGAAAAAGATCCTGTAAGACAAGAGGAAGCATGTCCCAGAGCAAAGGAGTAGAAACCTTCCACCCTGGTTCAGATATGCTGGATAGAAAGTTATTTTCCCTGAAGTTAGATTTTTTACATTGAGCTTCTAATCTCAGCCAGCCCTTTGTTGTCAATGGAGATGCTTCTGGAGGCAGATATATCTCAATATTTATTCAAATCTACCAAACCTATATTCAGGACACCCAATTTGAGTTACTTTTAGTGCATAACCCAGAAAGTCCCTCAAGAACGAATGATCATGGGGACTTTGTCTCACACTGTTCTCATGTATGACATTTTGCTGACTATAGGTGATGTGCAACTGCTGCCACTCCCATATATTTGCAGTTTTTGCAGAATCTTTCTTGTTAATGAAAGGTCTCTAGACATAAGACTTAGTGATACTTCCTGTCTACTTTATGTTAAAATACAGTATTTTTAAGCCATAAAGTTAAACAGCAATGCAAAAAAAAAAAAAAAAAAAAAAAAAAAAGAAAAAAAAAGAAAATGTATTCATTATTACACTGATCTAGGTGTTGCTTTTAGGACAACTGTGTCATCAACTGTGTCATCAATAATTTATATCATTTTTTTGCAATCTTCAATTTCTTACTTTGTTGTACTGAATGGCCAGACTCTTTACAAGGAAAGGAAAAATGCAGTTATTAGTGCTTCATCATAAAATCTCTAAATTCAGTGTGAAGCAGGAGGACATTTATTTGTTCAGTGGTGTGTGTATAGCCTGGAAGAAACTTTCTAAACCTACAAACATAGATTCTAAAACTAACAAAAAATTCATCATTCTAAACCTAAAAACCTATTCAGAAAAATACTAGAGAAAAAGAATCTTATTACTGGGGCAAAAGTCTTTACCAGCAATATCCTAACTATGCAAAATTGAGAGCCATGTCTTACCTTACAGGGACGTGACATAGCAAAGGGATGAAGAAGTCTCTGAGGTGTTTCTGGTGGCAAAGGAGGTTAAACAGCACTTGAAAATCTGTCTGTCACTTCTAATGTCTTCCACAGAGAGTGCAGCTGGGTGGTTTTCCCATGTCAAATGTGTGATCCAGCAAACTTTTCTCTCTGCAAGCCAGGTAGTAGAGCTCAGATTGTGCCACGTACCTTACCTCACATGCAGGTATGGAAGGGTCAGTTCCATATGATCAGTTTGAATGGACAGTTAAGTGGATTGAATACTGGCTAAAAGATAGAACCCAGAGGGTTGTAATTAGGGGCACAGAATCCACCTGGAATCCCAGAAGGCTGTGGTGCCATCCAGAGAGACCTGGACAGGCTGGAGAATTGGGCTGAGAGAAACCTAATGAAATTTAACAAGGGCAAGTGTAGGGGGCTGCACCTGGGGAGAAATAACCCCCTGCACCAGGACAGGTTGGGGGCTGAGCTGCTGGAGAGCAGTTCTGAGGAGAAAGACCACCAGTCCTGGAGTTCTCATTCAGGCCACACACCAGCTCAGAGGCAGTAAAGATGACCCGATTGCTTTATCTGCATCTTTATAGTCTCAACTCCAATAATAGGCTGTCATTCTGTCACCAAAATCAATCAATCTGGCATGCTTAATCAAAGCATGTGACCACATCTTTCATTTGAGGATGATTCCTAAGTCCTTGCCTAATACCAACTATACACATTTTAGTCTCTCTCTCTACCTGTTTACCGTATTTTCTTGCTATCTAGTCTATGTATTATCCTTTTCTATATTTAATGCTCAGGCAAGAAAAAAATAAGTTAATTCTTATAAAGGACAGAGTTGTTCCCACTATTTACATCCCTATCTTACAGTAAGACTATATCCTGTGAGAGAACACAACTCACAGGTATTTTTTTTTAATCCTAGTGGTTTTGAAAACAAAATTACAAGGTGTTACAAGTCAATTCTAGATTATTCCAAAGGACCAAACAAACCCTGAAATCTTTCTGAAGTAGAGATCCCTTTGTGACCGTCATTCTTTGTGGGATCACGAAAAGCATAGGAAAAACACTGACTCAAAATGCATCTAGAATGCATCATATTTAAAACATACCTGAGTCCCCTATGCAGGAATTATTGAATGAGAAAAGTCTCTGCTTTGCATCATAAGAGATGGTAGAACATACAATAATAACAGACCATTGCTCGTCACAAAGCAGAGGTTCTTTAGAGGAGCTCCCTGTCAGGGTGGGTGTAAATTTGGCTGCCAAGGTCAGTGGGATAGCTCCAGCACAAATAAAATCTGAATATCACTGTGTCAGCCTAACTTTTTGTTTGCACAGAGTCCTGTTTTGCTCAGTGCTGTTGATGTCAGTGGAATGAGCCATGATATAAGCCAAAGCGAGTGAGATCAGAAGCAAAAAGCAAGGCAAAAACAAATATTTGAGTCAGTTCAGGACAACCTGCCTCATTTCTGTGCCCACAAACACACTGCTGTAAAATTGCTGTTCAGTTGCTGATATATATCTACGCACACAGAGTAAACTCTCAAGTTTTCATATCTCTGTTGTATTCTGGGAATGCAAGATGAATTTTCAGCTAGAGATGCAGAAGTCATAAAAGCTGTGAGAATTCATGGAAAGGCCAAGAGTCGATTTCAAAACCTCATTAGTTCAGCTCCTGTCAGTCCTTCAGGGGAGGCTGCAGCCAGGGTTCTCACCTCACCTACTCAAAAAACATAATTTAAGCATGAAAATTAGATGGTTTTGGTGAAATGTCTAAGTGTGTCCATAAACCTGTATACTGTACTGTAAATTATGTGTTTTCCTGCTCTCTCTCTGAGTGCATTTATCGTAAGTTTTTCCCATGGGAGTGTTGCATGCCCATGGGACAGCAAGTCACATCAGTGTGGGGGTGGCAGAAAGAAATGTGGTGGGAGAGACCCCCAGCGTTAGGGAGGTTTCCTGGGCAGGTTGCTCTCAATGTGGCCACAGCTTCTCTCCCACCCTGGGAACTCACATGTCAAATGCTTCTGGATGGTGACCCGAAAACTTGTGCCTGCCATATCTGGATGTGGAACTGGAGCTGCATTTGGAAGCAGGCCATGGAAAGAGAAGGATAGAAAGCTTCCTTTGCTGGAACACTCCTGTTTTGGGAGGCATCACCTGGATTGCTGTAACTCAGTTTCAGGTGAAGTAAACAAATGGTGGGAAGAACAAGGAGGAGATAAACTTAGCAGCCCTCCAAAAGGCAGTATCTAAATTTAAGATGCCTGCAAATGGAAGGAGACAACAACCTGGAAATAGATGAGGAAGGAGCCCTTGGGAGCAATGTCTATAGATCTTTAACCTCTGCATTATGAAATGGGAAAAGCTTTTAGCTAGCATCAGAAAATAGAACAGAGGAGAAAATGTGGCCGTAGTTGTTGACAGCAGTACCAAAGAAGTTGGGGAGAGGAATGGACCAGGGCAGAGAGTGGACCTAGACCAGGGCAAAATGGGTACAAAATCACATTATTCCTATTGCCTCACACTCCTTATCCAGTCAGATTTTACATCAGTGATTTATCAAAATAAATCCTTACTTGACGTGTCAATCACTTGAAAGAAATGTCCAGCATCTTGGGCTGTTTATAAGTACTTTCAAGAAGTACTACAAACCCATGCAAAAAATGAATCCAAATATCAGGTACCTAAATGTTTCCTTCAGGTTCCCAGCTTCCTCATTATCATCATACCAGGCAACTGTTCTTCATCAGTCCTGTTTCTCATGGCCAGCTCCAGTAATGTGGTGACCTTGGAAGTTTGTTTTCATAACACCACACTCCTAAAATTTCATTAAACTGTCTCCATGGCTCCCTCTGCCAAAAATGCTTCACCTGGCTTGCTATACATGATCTCCCATCCCCCCCATCTGTCTTACATCCTTGTTCCCTAGAATCTTTCCCTTGAATAATGTCCATCTTTACAGACCTGCAGTTTTGCTCTGCTGTTCCCTACAGCATTTTCCTTTGGCAGGTGTTGTGTACACATCACTTCTGCCCACTGTTAATTTTTCAATTTTCTAAAGAAGCATCTGATGCACCATCTTTCTAGTTCTAGCAGCTCCCTTAGCTCCTTTGACACTTTGCTTGGAGTTTGGAGATCTGACCATCTGGTCTTTTTAATCCTAAATTCTGAACATTTGCTTTTCTTGACCAGCTCTTTGGCAAGACTGCTTTCACAGATTTATGCATTTAGAAAATTATCAGTTTTCCTTTTTCAGGTCCACTCCTTTCTGTTCATGGGAAATTTATGTCACTTAAGACCTATAATACCATAGTGTGGGAGATTTGAGAATAGATAGCACTGTGGAGCAGGCACAGTCCAAATTTCTCTTGACCCATTAGACTAAACCAGTCCTGAGCTAAGCTGTCCCTAAAGATAAAATGATCATAAGTGTATTCATGGACTTGAAAAAATCTTTAATGTTTCTACTGACTTTGATATCATCAAATATCAAATATCAATAACCAATAGTTAGACATTGGAATGGGCTGCCCAAGGTGGTGGTTGAGACACCATCCCTGGAGGTGTTCAAAAGACAGGCTGACGTGGTGTTGGGAGACATAGTTTAGTGATGGTGTTGCATTTTGTTGGTTGTATGGGTGTTTATTTTTGTCAGAGTTAGGTTGACGTTTGGACAAGATGATCTTCAAGGTCCCTTCCAACCTAGAAGATTCTATGATTCTCTGACATCTACAACCACTACAACCTATTCCCTCTTAGCATGAAAAAGGCAACGATGATATGTTGGATGAACCAGTCCTTGAAGGTTCTTACTTATTTCTGTTTCCAGAAGCAGCCTTCAGCAATTAGCTTAATCTTAAGGGACTAAAGGTTTGGTGTCCAGTGTTTTATGAAATAACTCAGCCCACAACTCCTCCTAAATGCCTGATACTGACATTTAGATTTCCTGAGTTTACATGGGTGCAAGAGGAACCTGAGATCCCATCATAGATCTCTCAGGATTAGAGCTGTCAGTGGCTTATGAGTGAACTTTCACTTCCTTCCTATTTTTACATGACCTTGTTTAGGTCATTCCACCAAATTTTGCTGTGGGTATGGATTTCAAACAGGTCTGGAAGTGAACCAATCTTCAGCCAAATCCATAATTTCTGGTCAAAGCCCACCTCCCTCCTGTTCCAAATGCAGCACCATGCTAAGAAAAGAGCTTGTGAAGCTCAGAGATGTTTCTGATTCCTCTAATCTCAGGTTTTGGTTTGTAGAGAAACCATTAATTTCTCCAGAGAACCTTTCACAAATTTGCATGTGAGTGATTTTTTTGCACCTCTGAGCCAATCTCCTTATCATGCACTGACTCTGCTCACTACATTCACTTGCTTTTAATATATTAATTTCTTCCTGGGTCCTTTCCAATGATAACATCTCACAAAATATTTGGTATCCTGTCTTCAGAGAATTAATCTCTACAACTTCTCATTCCTTCATAATGTTCTTTATTCTTCTGTTTCCCAGACTTCTCAAGAGTACTGTCATTGACTTTGCCACATTTTCTCCAATATTCTCATATCTTACACAAAGAAATGAAAATCCTCAGGTCCAGCCTGATCAGTGTGATACATCTAACCATGTCTCATGCATGTTGTAATGGGTTTGTTCTTGACTCTCAGAATACATTTAACCTTTTTTAACAGTTTGAAAACTCTGCAGAACATATCTCTGATGAAATAAAGCAGCAACCAAAGTTACAAAAGCAGACAGTCTGCTCTTATAGTTTTGGGGTTTGTTTTTCTTCCATGAAGCTTTTGCCAAAGTCATCATAGGTGACTTTCTTAGAAGACAAAACTGGGCAGTAGTAAGCATCGGGGGTTTTTTCCTCATCTCAATGGGTTGAGCTTTTGAATCCATAAATATGTAAACGAATCCCAAGTCTGTATGATACAGCTGAGATCTGCCTAGCCCCATGCTAGCTCAAACATTATTTGTTGGGTTTGATGCGTTTCTACTCTTGTACCCTCCACCCTCCTCAGCCACAGAAAAACATTGCTGAATAAATATTGACACATATGGAAAGATGTTTAGGGAATATAGAACTGGGACACACGATGAGAGAGATGTTTTCTCTCTCTGACTCTGAAATCTTATTCTTAGCAGGCCAAAATCTTTGGTGACCTTGAAGTATAGATCTGAATCCTACTCTTTTCACACAGCTGCTGACAAAGGAGCTTTGAAGGCACAGCCCAGGCAGAGAAAGCCTTCATATGCAGCTGATGGCAGTGCTGGCACTACCAGCATATCTACCTGTTTCATATTTTAATGGTCTCTACTTAATTGAATAATCTGTACTCCAGAAGGCATGTACCATTAAAAAGCATTTCTCCAGAGAAAAGTCTTGTTTCCAATGACAGTGTCCTGCAGTTTGTGATTTTGTATTCAAAGAGAGGACATTTTTCGGGGCATTTTGCAGGTGTAGGATGAGAGAGACTTCTAAGCTGCAGGCATGTCTGATTCAGAGGTAGGGAATGATTAGCAGTCACTGAAGGACTGAAGGATGTGGGGAGAGAACCCATCCTCTCAATGCTGAGACACAGACAGACTTTGAAACTCATGTCTTTCTAAATCAGACTTTGTCATAGATGGGGTTTCCAGAAGGTATCTGTTCCTCTCCATTGGTGATGAAGAGAGACAACAGTGATCAGTTTAGACTTCTATATTTAACTCACAGCCATCTCAAGATTCAACTCCAGATTAAGACACCTAAATATAGGTGTCTGCACATAACCTAGGAATCTAAGGTCTTTTTATAGACAGTGAAGATCCAAGACTTCATTCAGTAGCTAACAAATAGATATTTAGTACAAATTCAGGTGTCCTAGAGCATCCAAGGAACCTATGTGGGACTGACAGACATGATTCAGGTCCTATGGGAGACGCAGCCTTTCAGGAGCAGCAGTTGGAAAATAAATGTGATTTCCTGGGGAACGGCATGAAGACTATGTCATTGGAGAGCTATAGGTGAGCAGCTCCATCAGCCTTAGCAAAGGTACAGCCCTTGGAGCCTGGGGGACCAAATTCATGAACCCAAATGCTGTGTGTGTTTGTGGCTATCTCCAAGGATCTCAAATTGGCACTGTCACCATTGGGACCACTGGCGCCGTCAATGGATGTGTCTAGGCTGCTTCTGGAGAGTGGGTTTCCACATGGCCAGCTGGCTTCACGGGGCTGGAGTGTCTTCAGCAGCTGAGGCTTTCAGCTCTTGAGGATCCATTTCACAGCTCACATGGAGATTTAGCCTTCTCCTTCTGGCAATGGGCAGGTTTGGGAGTGCGGGATTTGTAGGTGGGGATATTCTTTCATCCAACCCACAAAGCTTTTGTACAAGAGCAGGTTTTTTGCACCCTCTGCTAAGCCACAGCAGCAATAAACACAGCACGAGGGCCTGGACACAGGCAGCATTATGGAGTTGCTATTTATGGAGCAGATGCAGTTTGGGTTTCTGAGCAGACGAAGGCCCTTTTGTGCCCCCATTGATGGTAGAGTCCCGAATCCAGAGACTGATGGCTTCCCTGGGTATTTTTAACACTGGTTCATTTAAACAAACACATATCCACATGGAGGGATGTGAAGGTTTAAGTGATTAGAATCTACTGAATAGTCATGAAAGCTATATCCAGACACAGCAGCTCCTCAGAGTGCAAATTGCATGAATATATATGAAGTGACTTGTTTAAAAACACTAGCCTTTAGTGCTGCTTTCAGTTTCTTTCCCTTCATTTCACTCAGAAATAGAAGCAGAGTTTTAAGATGAAAATCTATTCTTTTTCATGCTGCCATAAATCAAGAATAGTTAATTCAAAAAAAAGTCTAAGTCCAGCCCTTGGGTTGTGACTCACCTGGATTCTGCTGCAAAGTATAAAAGGAAACATGAGAATAAGAGGGTTTCTTTTGTGAAAAGTGTCAGAAACCTAGAATTTAAGAACCAGATTGTTAAAACTGCTCAATGCTCACAGTTCACAATGAAAACTGAGAGCTCCATTTCTGAGAGGAATTAGGCAACATTTTTTAAGGAAAACTTGTTTGTGTCCCTTAAAAAATCCTGTACCAATTTCCAATCAAAGGAAAACATAAAATAGCAGGAAACTGATGTAAAATCTTTTGCTTCAAGATGATGATGCTTCATTCTGATACAGCCTGAGTGAAATGAGTCAGTTTGGATGTGCTCATAACTTGAAACGCATGACTTGTTTTCACCTTTCAGTTAACTGATTTTTTAATGATTTTTTTTTAAATGTCTTGTCATTTCACTTGAGGAAAAGATGATCTCTTTGATTATTTCACAAATGAGAGCTCTAGATCCATTCCCCTTTGGCAATTAGCCTACTCACTGGCTCTGATGGTGCAAGTGATGATTTCTTACAGAAGAGCCCTATTTTCTTGCAGCCTATGGGTGGAAGTGGCACCAAAGCCACATCTTCCAGCAAGGGGAGGATTCACAGGCAGGGACAGGGTGGACCAATGTGGCAAATCTCCTTCCTGACCTGCCGTCACCCTGTGCATAGAAAACTCTGTGTGATGGCTGTGTGGGATGCACAACCATCTGCCTGGGATCCTGCCGAAACCACCAAACACATTTTCTAGCAGCAGCTTCAGCAGGGTATGAAATCTGGTCCCTGGGGAGGGAAACGAGAGCACGGACCAATCCTCCCTCTTGCCACAGCTATTTGGAAAATGTTTAATGGGTATTAATTTTTCCAGCAGGGAAATTGCCGTGGTTGCTGTGGGTTGTGGTGGGAATATATATACACATACACACACATAAACACACACATATATATTTATATATATGTATGCTTTATATATATATACACATATATATGTAAACATATATATATGTTTAAAGTTAAAGAGTACCTTGACTAGGAGTGTAATAGGGGCTTGAGAAAGTGATCACAGCAAAGGGAAGAAGCACACATAAAGTCTCTGGCCTCTGGCCATACATCCAAGGATACATGGGTGTCTGGAGCAAAGGTGTAGAGATTACCTGTTCTAGTTGGGGAAATGAGGATGAGAGAAAAGCAGAGCTGGGATTTCACAGAAAAATTTTCCTTGGGAAAGTGCCTGCTAGGCACAATTCAAGGTTTTTTGGCAGAATGGGTCTGTTTTAATCATGATTTTAACCATTATTTCAGGTATAAAAATGTAAAGATCCGCCTTGAACCAGCTAGCTTGGACACTTTAAAAAAAAATAAAGATGTCCAGATTCACCTTGTATTTGGAAGTTGTTTCTGAAAATTAAAATCAGTTAAATGGAGTATTCTGAATCACAGGTTTGTTTGTGTATATTTGTATATGTTTATATATACAGCTTTGCCTGATTTTTTCCACATATTTCTTAAAAGTCTGGTTTAGACAACTTGGTTTTTTTTCTTAATTTCTGTCCTGGTTCAGGATTAGAAGTATTCCAATGCATTGATATTTTTCCAACATAAAGAAAGAAAAAAAGAAAAGGTACTTCTTGCCTAAGCCTAGTAATGGACTTCCCCTCTCTTTTAGTAGAAAAGGAGCAGGATTAATGAATGAGTGTCCTGGGACCCCCCTGACCCAGCACCATCCCTCTGCACCCTGGCCAGGAACAGTGAGGGGAGCTGGGGAACAGGCACCTCCCAGGAAAAAGAGGTCACAGGGACAGATTTGCTGGGATGTTCCCTTTGGCTTCTCTTTCTGGCCATGACGTGGTGTGGAGAACAGATCAATTTTCCATAGTGTGACCTCTCTAGTCCCACCTGCTCCCCCTCGTAGCATTCACTGCCCATATCAGGCCGGGCATGGCTGGGGTTGTCTTCTCATCCACGGAAAAGAGCACTGGCAGTAATAGAGCCTGTGATGCTCTTACACAAAAATTTGAAGTGGAATTTAAAAAAAAAATAAAAATCTCTACAGCACGTTTCCAGATCTCCTCATCACCTCATGGAAGTTTCAAGCCTGAAAGCTCTGCAAAATAGCCCGAAATTGGGAAACAGAGTTGTAGAGGGAACTAGACACTCCTCACCCATTCAGAAAACTGAGGAATTAATCAGGTTTTCAGGAAGACTGTCACAGGCTGACCCACTGTGCTTCTGGGTAAGGCTCATCTCTGCTACAGGGGCAGAATCAATCACAATCAGGGGGATTTTCTGAATTACTCCTGTGCTCAAAACACTTTTCTCCCTTTCCATTGCAAGAGAAGAAACATCCAGGCACTGCTCTGGTGGAGAAGAAAGAAAACAAAACAAAACCAACCAAACAATGAAAAGCCTTGAAAGCCAGCACACAAACATGCCTTGTAAGGGTGTCTGTATTTAAGCAGATGGGGTAAGGGAGCTGGAATCACTTTTTGAGGATGAAGAATCCACCGGGGAGGCTGCCATGAAGTCTCACAACGGTCCCCAGCACAACGCCAGGGTCTATGTTACCCAACCCGCCGGAGCGCTGCGGAAAAAAAACTAACTGTTTTTAAAAAGGTGTGTGGTGGGATTTATGGCATTCCAGCATTTAGTCTGGTATGAAACAGATCTTGTGTTTTTACAGTTACAGTTTCAGAGAGGAGGGCTGCAGGCTGAGAGTGACAGACGCACCACGTTTGTGAAGAAAGATACTTTCATTTTTTTTAAAAAAAGTCATGAACGAATTGTCAAACTTAACAATGGAGTACCAAAAGTTGGTTCGTCATTGCAGGGATGCCTGAGTGCAGAGAACATTCCCAAGGACACTGCTTCAGCCTGTTGGTTGTACACACTATTTAACAGTCAGTTGGTGCCACAGTAAATGTCCACTCTTAATAGGATTAAAAGCAACAGCTGGAATTAGCCTATTGAAAAGTAGGAAGAGGAGAAGGAGGAGAAAAAGAATATAAAATGCCAAAATGACTTTTGGGTACGGTAAGAGATAGAAGTAGAAATAATGAGAAAACAAGACCATGAGTTGATTTTTTTCACTTGAATCTTTGATTTCCTTGATCTCTAAAGAAGAGCACCTCTTCTCTCTCACACATGACAGCTTGCTCACCCACACAATGTCTGCTCTCCAGGGCCTGACTGAGGCACATATAACACAGACAGCATCTTGGCAGTGCCTCCAGGCAGGACGTTTATTTAGAGTTAATGGAAATCAGCACCCTAAACACTCTGATTTTCATTTACACTAAAAACCTTGTTCACATCACCCTACAAACCCCCAGAGACCCTCCACAGGAATAAATGTGCAAAGTCAGAAACCACCTGCAGCTCAGTGTCTCTCCTTAGTCGATTGCTGGACATCCTGGATTTTCACCAAAAGGGTTGTCAAATATTGGAACAGGCTGCCCAGGGAAGTCGTGGAATCACCCTCCCTGGAGGTATTTAGACGACACGCAGGCATGGTGCTGAGGGCCATGGTTTGGTGTAACCCAGCAGTGCTGGGGTAACAATTGGACTTGATGATCTGAAAAGTCTATTCCAACCATAATATTTCTATGATTTGATGATTCTATGATTCCACAGCGAGCAGTTTGGTGCAGGGAGTTTCTTTGCAGCACTTACTATTGCACGCTGCTGGCCCACGGCTAAGTCCACCATTCCTACTGCTGCAGTTCCTAATTCCTAAATCCCCCTGTGGTTTCAGGCTAGTGCAATTGTCTCAGAAATACTTCCTGAATGGGACAATGCATGGATCAGAGGGGAGTTTGTTTTGGCTCGTGCTGCCAGTTTCACAGCATCCAGCGCATTCCTCATGAGCAGCACCGCGGCTGCTTGTGCTGCAGACCCAAATTCTGAGCTGAAAATTGGCACTGGCACACAGGATCGACAGTGATTCTTACTGGTTGCTTCTTGTAGATGTGAAAATGAGTAGAAGAGCAGGAGACATGAAGCCAGATTGAGAGATGACAGGGAACAGAAGGTGAGGAAGGAGCCGCGGTGGTGCTGGTTGGCTTGTTACCTTTGTAGCTAGAGAAACTTTTGAGCTGAAGCTCTGTGCCTCTCCTCCGTGACCTGGATTTTGGGACGCAGACTCCGCTTGGAGTGGTGCAAATGGGATGTGACTCCCTCAAAAGCAGCAGGATGGACTCATTCATACAGCAACATAAGGCTGGGCTGAATCTATATGGTTATAATGAAAACACAACCACAGTTTGATCCCAGACGCTCTCTACCAGAGACACAGGAACTCTATGTGCAGCCTTCCTAAATTTCCCAGTGCCCTGATGTAACTGGCTATGAAAATGAAGTGTGTCTGGCACAGCTGGAGAGATAAATTATCATCTTGTGCCTTGCAGCAAAAATCCGGTGCCTTGAAAGCAGCCAGGTTTCTGCTCCCCTGTAGAACACAGAAAAGAGCCTGTGCTTCGCCTTGGGCTGCCTCCCACCACTCAGCTTCACTATAAACTCCCGAAATCCCAGCGGAGGTCATGCAATCACAGCATTGTCTGTAGAAACGTGCTTGTTCAACTTAAATTTTTTTAAAATAGCGGTGACAAAGGAATACGCATCAAAAAAGGCAAGTCTTAATTGACCTAACCAAACCACTTGCTAAATTCCTTAGCAGATGTAGCACTGTATGTATAAAAGAAATAAGTATATAATATTTACTCTAACATAAGAAAATGAATATACTGGAGTAATGAAAGCAATTAATCCTGTATTATACTAACTAGTAAATTTAGAGTGTGTGGAGAGGAGATAATATACTATTTTAGCAGTGAGTGTCCTTATGAGATATTAGAGAAATGAAGCTGTGATGAACCAAGCATTTTGACATATTTGTGAATTCCGAAAGTGATGCATTAGGTGGTCTTCATGTTGCTGTCAAGGTCGAAGCGATACGAATATAATCTTAACCAGTAGAATGAGGTCTCGCTACGTGTATCATAGGGAATGCAAGACTGCATAGGTAATAAATTAGTATGTAAATCAGGGTAGTTTTAGGAGATAAAAGGGCATATTCGAGGGGTGTACTTCAGGGCCTGTTCTCCCAAGATAAGGTCGCCATGGTCCTCTTGCTGTCAAATCAACATGTAACAGAAGTTACTGAAGATTTTGCTGTTAGAATACTTATGAGTACAGCAGGTATTGAACTTATGTCCTGACTGCTCTTTCTTTATTGCTTTTATTCCAACAGATCTAATAATTTTCATGGGACTAGTGAGAAAAAGTGATATTTAACCAGCCTGTGTTTTCTGTCAGCCAACAGTGGAATAGGTTATACTCCAGAATGGGACCAAGGACTCTGGGGAATGTCATGAAGTCCCATTTCTTCAGTCAAAAAAATCGCTGTAAGAATAAAAGTAAAGAACCCCACCCCTCTTCCTAAACAAGAACCTGGCTTATTGCATCCCCTTTGTTTGGCTCTCCCGCATAATGTGTTGTCTGCAAATGGAAGTCCAAACTGGCTGCAGTGATGAGATTTCCAGCTTTGTGCAATCGAAAGGCACGAATCTCATTTGCAGGCTGTCAGCTACAAAGCCCAAATCTTTTCAAGGCTATGCAACAGTGCTAACAAGTGGAGGAAGGCAAACTAGAAAAGGCAGTATTTTCTTGTGAAAAAGGAATCCCAAATACCTGGTTAGACAGTCTCTCTGGTTCTCTTTTTGTTGATGTATTTAAAGAAACTTTTTTTGTTGTCCCTTATATTAGTGGCCAGGCTGAGTTCCAGCTGGGCTTTTGCCTTCCTGATTTTTTCTCTGTATGACCTAGCAAGGTCTCTGTACTCCTCCCGAGTTGCCTGTCCCCTCTTCCAAAGGTGGTAAACCTTCCGTTTTGCCCATTTTAAATCCCACCAAGAGCTCTTTGTTCATCCAGGCTGGCCATTTTCCCTGCCCTTTAATTTTGGCCTCATGGGGACAGCCTACTCCTGGGCCTTTAGGATTTCCCTCTTGAAGAGCGTCCAGCCTTCCCGGACTACTCTGCCTCGCAGGACTCTCTCCCAAGGGACTCTCCCAACCAGGGTTCTGAACAGGCTAAAGACTGCCCTCCAGAAGTACAAGGTGCAGGTGTTGCTAACCCCCTTCCTTACCTCACTAAGAATAGAAAACTTAACCATTTCATGATTGCTAAGCCCAAGACGACCTCTGACCTCCACATCTCCCACTAGCCCCTCTTTGTTTGTGAACAGTAGGTCTAGTGAGGCACTTCCCTGGTAGGCTCACCTACCAGTTGTGTCAGGAAGTTATCCTCCATACACTCAAGGAACCTCCTAGCCTGCCTGCTCTCTGCTGTGTTCTATTTCCAGCAGATGTCTGGTAGGTTGAAGTCCCCAACCAGAACAGTGTGTTTGTGAGACTGCAGCCAGCCGCTTCGAGAATACTTCATTGACCTGCTCGTCCTGGTTAGGTGGTCTATAGCAGACTCCCAGCACAAAATCACCCTTGATAGCCTTCCCTTTCGCCCTTACCCATAAACACGCAACTTAATTAATTCCTTCTCTAACGAAGGTGCCTCTGATGTTCTATAAAATCAAAACTTCTCTTTTAGGCTTTGTTTTCTTTTTCTCCAAGACATCTATGAAGTGAAGAGAGGGAAAGAACAGCAATTCTGTAAAATATCAAGGATTTGGTACAGTAAGATTGACCTTTGATGCTTTATTTGGGGATTTCCTTTTTTGAATTCTATCTGCAACTGGGAAGCTTGACTGGAAATAAATCTTGTTTCTTTTTTCTTTATATGGGAAAACGAACTGTATTTATCTCCCAGCTTTTTAACAGGCTCATTTAGTTTTGGAGAAAGTTCAGGTTGTTTCTTTATATTATTCCAAAAAAGTGCCAGACTTTAATTTTTTCATTTTAAAATCTCACATTGTGTTGCCAATATCATTGTTACCTTGGAGTAGGTTTCTCTGTTATTTCCCATAGCTGCAAAGTATATTATAGATATGAAATTGTTCTGGGCAGGAGCTGGGAAAGAAAAGCTGACCAGGAATATAAATTACTTTTCCTTTCATTCATACTGAGTTTGCAATTATTCTGGCATAAAAACTAGAGTAAAAACACTTCAAGTAGGGTATAACACCAATAAAAGCACCGCAAGGACATCAATAAAAAATAAGCAGAATCTGGTCCTTCAGAAGCACCTTCTAGACAAGTTGGAACCCTAAGTCATGGTGATGTGACGTGAGAAAGGTTATGCCTGAGGCCAACAAGGAGACCAAAGGCGGTAGTGTCTTTCTTGCTAGGAGCTGGTGCTCATGAGCCTGTGATGGTGGGAAACCACTGCCCTGGGTGAATCCAAGGCTCCTCTCTAAATACATATAATGTGGTTTTCTAATCCTTGCTCTGAGGTGTCAGTGGGACTTTCCAGGAGTGTCCTCTTTTGGGGTTTCGGAGAGCAGCTTCTAGTTGGGTGGTCCCTTGGGGGCGAAGAGGTCAAGGCTTTGCCACGCTCACACATCAGTTCTTTCACTTGGCAGATGTGGAGTTTGCAGAGCAGATGCTCCTCTGACTCATACAGGTGTAAATAAGGATTTCCTCCAAGGACAGCTGGATGTCACACCTACCTGCCTTGCTGGAGCTGGTGGTGTCACTTCTGATTCATGCTGGGAAAATTTGGCTCCATGACTCCGACCACTGGACCACACAGTCTACTCTTTTCCCCTCTCCATAATTTATGCACAGTAGCACACTTGTAAGGATGATATATGCTTTCAGCAGATGTTCCCCACACCGGTGTGATGAATATGCATCCAGGGCATTGCGCTACAGCACCAGTGCCAGAGAGAAATGCTCTTGTGGGCCCAGATCTTTAAGGGCTGATCCACAGAGAGAAGAAAAGCCCTTGTCCAGGGATCCTGAGGCACTGTCCCAAAATAGAAGCAGTCAAACACATTGATGGCAGCAGGAGTTTCTGGGAGTTTTCTCTGATCTGAAGTGTAATAGTGAAGTCCAAACCATGAAAAAAATAAAAAATCCCAGTTAAACATGATGCAGCTGGTTTAGACGAAAAAAGCTTTTTCCCCACATTGATTTTCATCCAAAATTTAAAGAGAAGTTTGCCAAACCTTTCTTTTCACATCATTCAGTATATCCAGCAGGGAAGGGAACAGACATAACGGCTGGACTGTGATGCCAAGTGTTGGTTAAATCCAGGCCCCTTCTCAGGTCCAAAGGGGACCTGAAAGGGGATGTATTGCCAGAACACAGTTCTTCTGAAGCTCCTGGCCTGAACTGCAAAGACATAAAAGAAAACTTGGAAATAAATGTAACATTTTGGATAGCCACCAGGATCAAAAGAAACTCCCAGCTGATAGGGTTCCTCTAGAGCTGCTATCAAACATACGTAGCTGCTACCCACATAGTACTTTTAAAATCCACAGGAACAGCAAATGAATATGTAAAAAACATATCTTTTTGTGTGTCATAGAAATTTCCCATTGAGACCCACCACTAGGCCATCCAAACTGTATCCATATAAAACAGTTGAAGTCATCAGTTAATTTAATGGAATCTTAGCAATTTTTTTCTACTGGGATATATAAAACTCTGCTTAGATCATTTTTCTTGGAATGTAGAAAGGAGAGGAAGTGCTTGCTTTGTATTTTGCTCTGTTCTTAGTCTGTGTTGCTTGAGAAGAATGGCTCAGTAATTGCTAGATGCTTTCAGCTATTTTTCTCCTCTTCCTTCACTGAAATCTTAAAAAATATCCAATCAACTCTATAGTTCAACAACTACATCGAGAAGTTACTGCAGAAATTTCTTTCATACATTTTAAAGAACCTTTGAGCAAAATTTAAAAATTATTATACATTCCACTTATGGTGATGAAACTCCCTGTGATAATTATGGTTGGGGCTTTTAACCCAAAGTTTGTTTCAATGAAGTACAGCTCATATTTCTGTTTCTGCATCTCTTGTCTAGCTGAGACGTGAATCTAAGCTGAATGCCCACTTTGCCTGGTTCCATTTGGAGTTTTTCTGAAGGGGATCAGACCCAAGACCCATCACCAAATTATATTTTCTTCCATATTTGCATTCCTATTTTAGGTGAACACACTAAAACATCATGGATAATGCAACTGGTCTGGTGACTCAAGAGAAGTCCTGCAGAACTATTGACTCTGCTGAAAAACTTCCTTTTGGAGTAAAATTGCTCAACTGCTGAGTCAGATAATTTCACACAAATTAATAGTTCTGCGGGTAGCAAAGCATCTTGCCTCTTGAAATTACTTCCAGGATGGCCTTTGTTTTTCTAATTGATGTGGAACCCAGTCAGCCTAGTTGGTGGTCTTCAGCCCAGAGAGAGTGGCACTTTTAGCCTTTTCACTAAAACTGAGTTTCTGTGCAGGGGTCTGCAGTGGGATGTTGATGTCAGAGTTCCAGATGGGTGCAATGCAAGATGAGGGTCTTCTGCAAGGAGAACAAAGCAAGGTTCTTTGTGCAAACCACAGAGCTCCAACCACTCTATTCAAAAGCAATTCAAAATCCCATTTAAAGACCTCATTAACTCAGTGGGAGCCTGGTCTGACCAAGAATTTTAAGCTTAGACCCTTAATAAGGACAAGGGGATAGAGACAGCAGGATATATTCCATTTTTTTCTAACCAGGATGAAATTAATCTCTGTGCAGAAAATCAGCTTAAGGACTCTATCCTACTTAAATTCCTGCAAGGCCTCTGTAATTCACTTGAATAATCATTGATTGGATTCTTAAGAGATACAGAGAAGCTCTAGCTAATTACAGTACATCTGTGAATAACTGCATTTTTGGTCCTTAGGCAGTTCTGAAATTTAGAGGGGAAAAAAAAACCAACCTGAAATGAAAGTGTTCAAAAATGTGGTGTCTTGAAAAATAAGACTGTCAAAATCTGGTCAAGTGAAACATTGTGATTTGATTGCTACACTTTTTTTTTACCATATATAACACTGAAACATATTTTGAGGTCAAGTGTTTTTTCAACATAAGAAGGTGAAACATTTCATTTTGAAAACAGCAAAACAAAATGTTCCCATTTCTATATTATAATTTGTGGTTTTTAAAAAACCCTGCAAAGTTTTAATACATTAATGTAGGCTTCCAACTGATCCTCATCTGAGATTCAGGGTTCAAGAGTTTGGCTCAGACTTCAACTTTCTGTACCCACAACACAGAGTCCTTTTCCTGGGCTAAAGCTACAGAAGAAGCATCTGCACAAAGAGGGTCTGTCTCTGTAGACAGTTATAGTGGACATATATAGGGAAAATGGATTGTTCTCATTTTGGCAGAGAAGATGAATGTTTGTGTGATCTATGCACACAAACTGCAGCAATGTTTCAAGATCAATACTACTGGGGACAGTCACAAGAAAAGACCATTTGCAACCCTGTAAGATTGATGTTTCCTTTCAGGAATGGGTGAAAAAGACTGGAAAGATTTCTCTCTACTGTCTTAAAACCACTCTCAGTCTGACCCAAAGCCATCTGAGCCCAACAAACTGATCAGCTGTACTATGGTGACATCAAGAGGCCACTGCTGTGCTGGAGTCACAGCCGCTCTGTAAAGTTTATTGTCTCCTGGGAGCAAGCAGGAGATTGAAGAGAGCAGTAACTGGCTAAAGGACATCTCTGTGGTCAGGGCACAGCTGAGATATGGACAAGACATGCCAGGTCCCAACCCCGAGCTGCCCTGCACACATTTGCCTGCATCTGAGACAGATTTTTGAGGCTATAGAACAAGCTGCAGAGCTGGGATGGGTTTTTGCTGAAAAAATTACCCAGAAACTGTGGTTTCCTGGGTACCCCAAAGGGTGGTTCATGACCTGCTGCTGGAGGATCCATCCGAGAGCAGTCTGCAGGGATGGGATTGGTGGGATGGATTGGAGTCAGACATGCTCCGACCAGGAGAGGCAGATCAGGGGTCTCCCCAACCTCAGAAAAATGCCTTCACGTGGGACTTTCTGAGAAAAACAGGAGGGTGTTGTTTTTGTGAAAAGCCACCAAGTTGTTCTTCTCTTTATTTCCTGGGACATGAGAGTGGTGATAGTGCAAGGACCAACTGGCAAGGTCTCCTCCATCTCTGCTCCACTCCTTGCATAATAAAATACCCCCACCCCACTCCTCTGCCATCTCTCCATCTCCTGAAGCTCTTTGCAGAGGGACACTAGCTGCACCATCAAACACGATCTTTAGTTGTGGGATTGTTAAATCTCTCATGGAGAAACATGGTGGTCTTTGCCCTGGCATGCAGAAAAGGGTCTGGCTGTCAGTCCTGATCCCAACCTGGTACCAAGACCCTCTTCTGCCATGGGACATCTAAGCTTTTTGACAGGGCAAGTTCCTCCCACACACAGGAATGTGCTCCAGGGGGTCCAGCTTGGGTTGAATGCTCAGTATGTAGATCTGAGAGATAACCTGGTGCCTATCACCTCTGTGTGTGCTTTTGGGGAAGGAATGGTTTGTGTCTCTTTCCTGACAAGCAAAGGTTTGAGCTTATGGCTAAATAGCACAAGTACCACCAAAAGTGAAGAATGCCATAATTATTTACTGTGAGGTTGCTCATTTGAGAGGTAATTTCATTTTAATCATAGTGTTTATCCAAGAAAATGATCTGAGTAAAAACTGGGAAATCCCTTGCAGTGGTGGTGCTCCCAAACAGATCTGGGAGGCTCATTGCAAGGCAATTTTGGGAACAGGCCACTCATCTTGAGGACAGCACTAGTTCAGCATCCCACCCAGCAACACACTGCCCCTGAGCATGGCTTGTCCTTTCTTTCTCAAGAGAGTTGACAGCCTCTACATTGACTTTCAATCGTGCATATTCTGCTGTAGACAACAGTCGCTCGGACTGGAAGTATGAGCAGTTAAATTTTACCAAGGTTCTCGTGTTTATCACAGCAAATGTTTCCTTCCAACCAAACCAGCATGGTCCTAATTTGCCCATCTTCCCCCCAAATCCTTTATCATCATGACTTACTCCTGGAAGCTCTCTGTTTTCCTGGCTTCAGTTTAGATTTCAATGGACTTCTCAGAGCCAAGGAGACTTCATTCTACTTTGCAATTCACCCTTGTTTTCCTACATTTCTTGCTATTGCTGTTGGCCACAGTCAGTTTGTTAAGAAAACATATTCAGCATTTGTCTATCAGCTCCTAGTGAATTTGGGTGGAAAGCCTGAGAGTGGGTGAAGGAGCAGAAGCAGCCTCCATACAGGCTCCTGCGTACGTGTAAATGTTTGAAAGGTCATTCATTTACTCATACAGTATGTTTTGCCAAGCTTTGTGCAGAAAATGGTCACATTTTTTGGTGTCTCCTAATAAATCTTTTGGGGTTTGCAAATGCAGTAGCAGGCAGTCTTGTCCTCTTTTGCAGCTAAATAATCCATTGTTTGCTTGTTTGTTTGTTTCCTGAGCAAATTGGGCCTAGGAACAAAAATATCATTAATGGGAGGTAATTACAGATGCATATAATGAGCAACAAGGGCAGGTTATGAGCAAACGCGGGAAAGGGATATGTAAAAGGGATGAGGTTTTTATATGGTGACTAAGTTCCAGAACTATGTTGTTTTCCTGTTGTGGTAGCAGCAACACACTAATTGGGCAAATCTCCTGTGGTTTGCAATGGGCAGGGTCCTGGTGTGAACTGTGGAACAGGACTCTCCTTTGCCCTCAAATAAGGTGAATTTGGCTCTGTATTTGAACTGCTCTTGTGGAGTGTGCCTGTCTCACCTGGCCTGACCTGATCCCGGGTTGACCTCTGTGCTGAAAGAGTACAGAGTATTTACCAGCACCCTCAGCCCTTCGGAGTCCAATGGATGTTCACAAACACGTGTCTGGAGACATGTTGTTCCAGTGCCTGGTGCATGTCCCTGCATGTAGGTGGATCCCCCATGTTCCAGCCACCTCACCAGCAGAGCCTCCCAAAGCTGCAGGAGCTCTGAAGCCGAGGCATTGTAGGACACACCTCAAAGTCCAGGTGTACCCCAATCGTCCTTTCCATTCTGGAGGTGATCTGGGTGATGGTTTCCTCAATGATGTGAAGACAGCTCTAGCTGCTGTTGCAAAAGGGATTCCTCTGCTAACAAGCTATTTATGAGCAAGGTACCCAGTCTAAGTTGCTCATCCAGGCTGCTGCATTCTGGAGAGGGAATCATCCCATGTATCTCAGATAGGACACCCAGGGTAGGATTTAGCTCCAGGTTAAGGAACAGCATTTTAGTGCTAGATGGGGATATATCTGTGTGCTGTGATGAAAGCTGTTAGGAGAAGCAATGGAGATGTGCCCCTCAGAGCGAAGAGGAGGATGGAACTGGTCCCATATAAATATCTGCTTTAAGGTGACCTAAACAGCTTCCAGATTCCACCATTGTGCCAGATCTTCACAAAATGTATTGTCAATTTACAAAAGTAGACACCTAAATTTAAGTGTCCTAGTGGGGAATTGAATCCCATATTTAATTTTGTAAGGCTTGGTCAAGGTAGGACAGATCTCTCCTTTAATCATTCATATGAAAAGCAATAAAACAGAAGTAATGGTTTATTAGTTTATCCTTTTTAGATTATTATTTAGATGAAACTGCTGCCTTATTTGAAAACAAAGGATGGTCTTGTTCTTGCATAGCTTTGTGAGTAAAAGCTAACACAGCAGCTTCCTCTACCCAGCTGAATGAAAACAATAGTCTTATAGCTCTGTGAGCACTTAAATATACTCAAGATTGTTATTTTTTATGTCTGAGTAAAGCAGAAGGCATGTAAAATAATGTATAAAATATAGTGAGGTATATCTAGAAGGAAGCTGTATGGACATCAAGCATAGAAAACCTGATATAAACTATAATGAAAGAATAAAGCAGGTAACAGGGCAATAAATCCTGGTGCAATGAATACAGCATGTCACATAATAGCGATAAAAAAAATAGCAAATGGCAAAACACACATCAGCATAGACATAAAGCATAATGAACTGATGGATGAAAGTCAGATTAATGAATAGATTGCTCTTGTTACTCAGAATAAGCAAAATGATCATTTTGTCTTCTGAGCCCTTAGAGAGCTTCTGGCTACACGGGACTATGGGAAGGATTTTCTAGTTTTCTTATTCAGAACTAATAATATCTGGCACTTTCAAATACCTTTCACTGAATATTATCAGCAGGTCTAAAAACTTGTCAGGTTGAAAACCTTTGTGGCTGGGCTTGGCGAGGGCTTGCACAAAGCATATGTGGGCTGGAGACCTGGGAGAAAGCTGGGTCAGCACCAATCACAGCCCTCGGGGAGGGGGGCTGGGAGGGTTACAGAATCCAGCTGTGCTGCTGCCCCAGTAACCCCACTCATCCACAGCCACCTCTCCAGGGCACTCACTCGCACAAATACCTATTCCCCAAATATCCCTGGTGAGACACAGTCTGCTCAACAAGATGTAGGCAGAAAAGCATGGATGGGCTAGCTTTCTTTGGGGTATTGTTTTTCACCTTTGTTAAAAACATACTTGAATGTATATTTTTAAATCATGGTGCTGTGATTCAGCCGTTACACTGTGACTGTTTCCAAATGCAAGGTTTCATCTTCTCACCGTGTGGAGACAAGAGGCTTTATAGAGGGAACAGAGGAACCCAAGTAATTACAGAATCACAGAATGGTATGGGTTGGAAAGGACCTTTCAGATCATTGAGTCCAACCATCAACCCAAGACTGATAGAACCTCCATGAACCTCCATGGGTCCTTCAGCCCCATGTCTGCCCAACTTTTAAATACCGCCAGGGATGGTGACTCCACCACTTCCCTGGGCAGCCTCTTCCAATATTTAAGAACCCATTCAGTGAAGAAATTATTCCTAATATCCATCCTAAACTTCTCCTGGTGCAATTTGCCCCTGGCAAGCGGGAAACACCCTCCTGCAAGACCAGTGCTGCAGCAGCTTTCAGATGAACAGAACATTCACAGAGATGTGAATAAAGCACTGGCTTGTAAAAAGCACTGATTGCAGAGCATTTCTGCCTACCAATGTCCTTCATCTCAACCCAAGGTCAGGCCCCAGGATACAGAACTCTGTTCCCAGCTCACAGGCAGGTGCACATCTTCATGGGCCCCTTCTGGAGAAAGCCCTAGGTGCTCCCCTGGCCCTCCCAGGCTTTCAGCTGTGATCTGTCAAGAGGCAGTGACTGCGCATCTCTCTGTTGCATCCTTCCCTTGCTGCATTTCTACAAACCTCCTTTTGTAAATAGTTTTGAAAGGAAAGCACATTTAGTTTAATTAGGAGACTCTACCAGCAGAAGCCATTTGTCAGCCACTTAACCAAACTCTCCCTTTTCCCTGGCAGCAGCAGATGCCTGAGCCCGACTGGTTTGCAGCAGGAATTTGCGGTAGCAGACCCGATGCCAGCCTCTGCCGGAGATTTATTGCTCTGCTGGCACGCAGCACTTCTCTCATTAAGGCTCTCACATTGTTGTTTGGCTTCTTCTAAAGTGCAAATACATGAAGAAATGCTTTGGAGGAAGCCAATTAGGAAGGACAGAAGAAACATTTCCCACCAGCTGGGGCCAGGCCCAGGACTAAGCAGGATCAGGGCTGCGTGGAAATTGGGAAATTGGGAAATTAGAAGGAGGGTGTTAGAGGTTTGTGTGCAGGAAGCTTAAGGACAAGTCAAGTCAACTCTGTTGTAGGCTGGTTGTTTCTCTGGGAAAAGCTTCTTAATTTCTTTGTACTTTGTTTCCTCATCTGTGAAGTCAGCACAGGCTTTTTAGACTAAAAGGCTTTGTCTTTCTAACCCGACCCCTTGCTTTCAGGATTCTCACTTCATCCGTAATTGCCCTTATGCAGAACAATGCATGCCCAAAATGATGTCTGAATTAGGCATAAAGATTTAGACAGGGACCATACGGCTGTGTTAATACCCTTCTGGGCAAGCCACGTGATTTGGCAGCTCTGATTTATTCACAATGGCTGCCCGACACCCCAGCTCGACAACACACCTGGACCTGGGATGCTCTTAGCCCCGTGGGTGCAAAGGAGAGAGGCATGTGGCTTGTCTCAGCCTCTCCTCGTGCCCTCACTGAAGGAGATGTCTCAATGGGAGATGCTTTCTGACAGCAGCAGGCTGTGAATCAAGCAGAAGGACCAAGATCCCTCAAACGAGAGGTCCCACCTGGGATGGCTTCCAGGAAGGAGTCGGGGGCAAGGCTCTGCAAAGCATCTAAAATATTATGGCCATAACTCCACAAAAAAAAACCCTGAGGCTGTGTTCCTGAGATCCAACCAGCTTCCTACAACGCTGATCTTTCAGCAACAGCCTGGGTGTCTGAAGAGGCTGGTATGCAGCCCACTGAAAGGGGCCACTCAGGATGATGCTATAAGCCAAATACGCAGTGGCATTCAGGACTATTTGAAGCCAACAGCCCAGCCTGGGCCACACTTTCTATTTGTTTTTACACGTTGTGAGCTAAGTTTGGGTATGGTATGCTCAAATGCACAAGCAGGCCTTTGTCTGCCTCTAAAAGGACAGGGGGGATTGCGAAGGAAAAGTACACTTTTCAAGCAAAGTGAGGTTCAAATTATGAACCATCTTTTCATATTCACAGGAAATACTTGATCCTCCTGCACCTTCATTCAGCTGGGCCCACAACATGGCTTTGAGGGAAGACAGCCCCCAAAGAAAATACATTTCATGTGGAGAAGGTAAAGCAAAACCTGTGTTTGCAGCTGATTTCAAAATGAAAGATGTTTAAACAGAACAGTTTTAAAAACCAAATATAATTTTTAACCCTGCTTCCCCAAAGATGCTCCAGACATTGTTGTGGCACTACCTGCCCCAGGGGTGCTGATAGAGTCAAGGTTTCATGCTTGTGTTGTCTTCAGTCCTACAGCTTTGTGCTTTCCCTGCATGTGAAGAGATTTCAATTTAATCTTGTACCATGGATCCGACAGTGAATCTTTGCATCTGGATTGTGTTTTTTAATAGTAGTTAGAAGCTATGATGAAATATGTGCTAAAACAACCTCATTTTTCACCTGAAAAGCACGTCATAATGGTGACAACCAACAGTGATGTCAGAATTTTACCAGTTATTAGTGACGAGTGATTTGAGTTAAAAGTGACCTGATTTGGTTCAAAAGTGACCCCAAAGTGATAGGATTTAGTCTAAAACTAGTCTGTGAAGCCTTAGAGCTAATAGCAACTCTTTATCTCCCGGGCCTTCCTCTCTCCACCTGATGGTTTCATGGAGGCTGGGAAGCAGGAGTTCTGAAGCAAAGCCTATAGTCATAACACTGCTTGGAATAAAATAAATAATAAAATCCCTGCCTGCAGGTGTGTATGCATAACATTGCTGCACTGTGTCTGGAGAGGGAAAAAATGAACACTCCTGTCAGAGATAATATCCAAGCAAACCTGCCTCTCCTCATCTCCAGAGCTGTAGTTTCTGCCCCACAAGAGTTTCTTTGCTCTTCCAGGTGGTGTTGAGTAGGGAGGCAGAAGTTGTGTTGCCTATAAAGCTCATTTTCACAGTATAAACCTCATCTTTAATAGGGGGATTTCTTGCTGTATCTCATGGACCAAACAAATTAATGGTGCTGTAGGTGTCTCTTGCCTCAGCATTGAACATTTTCTGCTCTGGAGCCCTGGAGGTATGGTGGCAATCTGAGGCTGTGCTCAGTACAGGTTGTCACTGTGGGGCCACACATGGGACAGAGCTGTCTCTTGTAGGAGAAGACAATTTTTAATCTTGAGGACTAATATTAGCCATTCAGCTTGAGTTGTGACCACATGAAGACAATGTTTACACAGGGCTATGAATATTGCAGAGGCTGTGGTCAGGGTGAGGGCTCTGAGGCAGGAGCAGATGGTAGGACACCCTCCTGTTCTCCTCATAACCCCGGACAGGGGAGGGGGAAAGTGGTAGAAATCCTGTCCTGCATAATGGGGAGGTGATGGCACAGCTCAGACTAGACAGCAAGGTCTTGACCCCTGGCAAGCCCTACTCTCACTTAAAACTGGGGATATTAAAACAATAGGCAAGACCAACGGTGCACTGAGTTTCTTGCAGTTAACCAACACCCATCCACAGTGTTGAGATCACAAAGTGTTTCCAGGAGATGTGGCCATTCTTCTGTTTTGTTTAAAAAAGCACCAAAACTCCAAACTGAGAACACAACCCTACAGCAATGATACTTGACGCAAAGGAAGATGAGCCCCCTCCGTCGTTAAAGAGCTTTGAAAATGTTTCCCGTCATACTTAAAGAAAGACTGATAGAACTAAAAGTCTTTTAAAAAAAATAGGAGATAGCATTTTGGAGGCTTCAGCCCAAAACCTCAGCACTGTGATAATGCATAATAAAATCTTTATCTCTATAAATAAACAAAAAACTATTTGGAAAGAGTATTTCCCAGCTGCTACCATGGATTTGCCTTTGTGTGTGAAGGCAGGAAACTGCAGGAGGTCTCTTGTAACAGGAGACCCATAACTATACTCTGCAGAAGTTACTTTATTTCCCACCCTAAAAAGAGGCGGAATCTGTGAAAACTAATACTGCAGAGGAATGAGACCAAACATACTTCAAATTTACTCTGCATAAAAAATGTATCCTTGAAATCTGGAGCTGTTCAGAAGCCAGGCAGGTTTTGAGTGGATTGCAGAAACATAACTTACAGTGATGCCATCTTTTGCCAAAGCTGTAATTTCAGCGTCTATAAATTTCATGTTTTCCTTGCTATGAGATCTCTCCTCATAAACTGAGCAGCCTCTGGCACTGGTTACCATCCCAGCCCTCTTCTGGCCACCGGTTTGGCCATGAACTGGGGCACTTTCGCACACATTTCTCAGTTCTGTAGAAAAGAGATAACCATCCCTGCCCACCACTGCGGAACGTGCTAACACCCCTGGATGGAAAGCCGTGCAGAAAGAAAGCAGATCTCTCTGATCTTGGTGAGCGTGACTTACTATGGCCTCAGCAGTGTGGGCCCAGCTGGGCTTGTGAGGAAATTTTCAGCTGTGATTGAAGCCATGGGCTTGGATTGAAATAGAACTCATCAAAGTGCCCATGGCCTGAGTGACCACTTCCACTCTCTCCCAGGGTGCTCAGTCTTCACGTGTCTTTTTTTTTTTTTTCTTTTTTTCTTCAGATTTGAGCATTTCTCTTGAAGCAGAGGATGGCAGAGAGAACAAGTTATCCACAGCAGTGTGAGCTCTGACCAAGAACTGGTCCCCCAGACCCCAAAGCTGTCTTCAGCCTTCTGCCAACCATAGGGCAGGAGTTTTACTGTTGTCATCAGGTCTTTGAAGAATATGAATCCATCTTCTTCTCTAGCTTGTTATGAGGTTGGCTGAAATGTAATGTAATAGCCAAACAGTGAAAAAAAAAAAAAGAATCCTTTCCCTTTTCTTCTCCTGTTCAGCTGCCCTTAGCTCTTATTTGCAGACAGTTTCCCACAAATACAAGACTGAAAAACAGAGTGACATCCTTAATTGGGAAAAAAAAAAAAAAGAGAGAGAACCACATGACTTTAAAATCTGGGACTTAAGTAATAAACTGTCAGATCTGGTATGATTCCAAAGAAAATGATGGGAATATGCAATGGGACCCAACTGCTCTGACCCTGCCCTGCCTTGAAATGCCTTTGTGCTGCAGAGCTCCATGGCTCTGGAGGGATCTGCACATAAAGGAATGGCCAGTCTTTTATGGACCACCTGATTTAAGTTATGAGTTGAGCCTGTCTCAGATGCAGTGTCTCCAGGGGCATTCAGCTACTTGTATTTCCTACTGCTTCTGCCCAAAACACCTAACTTTATCTTAAAACAGATCATGGTGGAACTTTGATGGTATTTGGGAACATCCACTCAGCCAGACTGAAGATCTCCAGCACACCTCCCATAACAGAACTGGTCGGGTAGTACTTGCTGCAGACTTGCCTCCTGGCATTGAGGTGGAATTTGTGCATTTAGTTTCATAAGAACAATCAAGAAAACCCTCTGCCTGATGCCCTGCTGGCTAGGAATGCTCCTAGAAGCACGAAACAATAAAATCAATGAGTACGTTTGGGATGCTGTACCCAGGCACGCTGGCACCCAAGTCCCCTGAGAGATGGTTTGAGTGTCCCCAGCTGTCTCTTACGTTCACCTGCATTTACCTGCTGGGGAGACATTACCCTGCTGTGACAGACCAGACCTTTCCCAAGAAGCCAAAACCTCAGGTCAATCTGCTCCACGAAAAACCTAAAAGATGACTTTTCTGTCCCATAGAGTGGGGAAAAAAGACAGGAAAAGGTGTTTTTGATGAAAATGGTGATAAATATATAGCAAAGAGCACATTTAGTAAGTTCAAGGAGGGGTAGACAGTCAGATGTCCTGAATGATGGCGAAGTCACCAGGCTCAGATATCTCTATTGCTTTTCTTTTCCAGGAGCTGATGGACATAAATCACAACAACTTTCCATGGAACTGGGAGCAAACCTGCAGATCTCAGCCAGCAGCCCTGACCCTTGGAGTCCCACCACCCTCCAGGTCCCAGAGCCAGGGCTGCTCAAGCATCAGCTCCCAGGAGCGCTTCCAAGGAATGGTGACTTTGCTGGCAAGGAACAAGCTGCTTCAAACAGAGGAATTTGGATGCCTCACTGCAAAAACAGCGGGTCAAGTTTAAGGTGAAATTCTTGGCCCCCTGCTTCTGTTTCTGATGATTTTTGGAGGACAAAGCTGCACCCTGCTTGGGAGCCCTCTTCTCCCCATATACCTCACCCACGAGACAACCGAAGCAGAGCCTGTGCTTACATTTCCCATCTGGGGTGTGCAAGCAGTTACAGATCTGTTAGATAAAGCAACACAATTTTGCTTGCTTTATTATTGAGAAAGCAAAGGCCTCATGTGACTTTGTAGATGACTTAAAACATTTATAGACCAGGAAGGAAGTGGAGCCTCACTGCTCGCTTCGCTTTCCAGTGGGGTGGCTGCTGCAAACTTAACCTCCTTGACTCACAGCCGCACGGAGGGGTCGCAAAATGACTGCCCAAAGCCCCCCCGAGCCCCCCCGATGTTGCTTCTTTAACATCAAGACAGCAACAGTGGCCCTGGGGATCTTCCACATGGTGAGTTACAGGACTGGGAGGTGGGGGACAGGGAGAGGGAGACAAGGAAAGGGAGGCAAGGATCTTTGCCGAAGGTGCAATCATTGCAGATCACGAGGCTTCCTGACTGTTGACCTCTCCATGTTCCCAAAAGAGAAAACCCAATGATGGGTTGGACAGGGATGGACAAAAGAGGAGAAGTGGAGGGGTGAAGTGGGGAGGGAGGGGCAAGAAGAGATTTATTACGAGGAGAGGTCTTTTTAACTATATTTTTTTCCCCCTGGCTTTACCAATTGGGGCTCGTGAAAACTTGCTCTGCTTCCTGTTTTTCCCCTGAAGCTTAGTGCAGGAACTCCTACTGTGCAGGGGCATTTGGCTTGGCCAGGACTGGACTTGTTGGTTAGAAACTGGGCAGACAGCGGCGATGCAAAGGGTGGGAGGGCTGAAATGATGGGTCACTGGAGGGAGGAGGGATTTAAGTCCTGGGCAAGCAAAGGGCAGGTGGGCAAAGCTGCCTCACATCTCTCTCTATGCTCTTTTGGACACGATCTGCAACATTTTGGTGTCTGTTTGGGTCTGTGGCTGTGTTCAGTGGTCAGGGGTGGTTACAGATGGCAGCACATCCTGGAGGGACATTTTTTCCCTGTCACCTGGTTGCAGAGAAGTGCTTTCAGGTGGCTTCAAGTCATACTGAGGATGTGGTTTCTCACATGGCAGAGGCACTTAAAGTAATCCCATCTGCAGCACTGGGGGTGCAGGGTCCTGGGCTGGGAGCCACCAGGGTGATAATGGTTAAGAGGGGCTCTCACCCCGCTCCTTGCTCAGGAGGAGTGGGGGGAGCTCTGCCCTGCACATCTGTGCTGAGGATGGCAATTGTGCCATGCAGAGGAAGGACATGGTCTCCTTGCACCCCCAGTCTTCTTTCCTGGAGCAGGAGGAGTAATTCAAGCTGCCCGAGCAAATCCTCACTGCACCATATCCCCCTCCTCACTCACACCAAGCCCAGACAGTGAGCTGAGGCTCTCATTTAATGGTTTTGACCTCCACGTTACCATTACTCCTCTGGGTATTCACACTGTCATATGCAGAGACACTAAATGGCAAATAGCCTTTCAGATAAGCTTAATTTTTGAAGTGTGTGAGAAAACATTGCTTATTTCTCATAGGAATATTTCAGTTTCTTATGTTCAGTCTCTATTGGCAGCTCAGTTTGGTTAAATGAACTGCAACTCATCTACTTAAAATCTGCCAGGGGGGTAAATAATGAAGGAGGTTCCTTCTTTAATCTGTTCCCTCTTCCTTAAAAGCTAACAAACAAAAATTTAGTATAAGTAGCATGTACTCTCTGATACCATATGGCAGCCCACATAAGTTTATAAGGTGATCTAACTAAGCCAGGGAAAGGGAACTTTCCTGCTCATAAGTGTTGCATAAAACCCTCTGAAGAATTTCAGCAGAGAGATATGACTTAAGATTGTTTAAATACTATTTTCTTGGGCTATTTCAGTGACTCAGCCCTTCCAAAGGTACTTGAGAGACAGGGAACTACTGTAGAGAGTCCAGTGTGGGGCAACAAAGATGATGGAGGGATTGGAGCATCTCCCTGATGAGGAAAGGCTGAGAGACCTGGGGCTCTTCAACCTGGAGAAGAGAAGGCTGAGGGGAGACCTTAGTAATGCTTACAAGTATCTAAAGGGTGGGTTGAAGGAGGATGGAGCCGGACTCTTTCCAGTGGTTCCCAGTGACAGGACGAGGGGCAACGGGCACAAGCTGGAACATGGGAAGTTCCACTCCAATCTGAGGAGAAACTTCTTTGGGGTGAGGGTGACAAAGCCCTGGCAGAGGCTGCCCAGGGAGGGTGTGGAGTNNCTTCAAGCCCCCCCTGGATGCTCCTGAGTGATGTGCTCTGGGCAACCCTGCTTTGGCAGGGGAGTTGAACTGGATGATCTCTAGTCTCTCTGGACTAGAGGTCCCTTCCAACTCTAACAATTCCACAATTCCATGAAAAAATCTGGAGATCCCTTCAGTTGCTTTTTGAATAGTAGGATAAAGTGAAATCATTCAGTGAATATCAGGATTTTATAAACCCACTAGGAACAGCAGCACTGGGGGCCACTGGAGGCAGCGAGGGAGGTGGGTGGTTGTGCTTGAGCTCAAACCTCCTTGGTTTGGGGGAGCATGTGGCTCCATCCCAGCCCAGAACAGAGAAACTCAGGTCTACTTCACATTTCCATGATAATTGCAAAAATGTTTCCTCTGGCATTACTTGAAAGCCAGGCACTGTAGTGGCGTTTCCATGCCATATTATAATCTTTTGGGGACATCAAAAACATTATGAGATGGTTAAAGGAATCATGCAATTTTATAGCCTCTTTTGCCTTCTGCTTTTTGAGCATCTAGATTACACCCTGAACAGGCTGCTTGTCTTTTTGCCACAGGCTCAAAGCTTATAATCTCACTGCTTTAAATAAAAAGAAATTGCTGCATTTCTTGTGCATTCCCATGACCCCAAGACACAAAAATTGAAACATATGAGAGCTGAGTCTGCGGCAGAGCACAAGCAATTCCTGACAACCAATTATAGATACAGCCATCACAGAGGGATGGTCAGGAACTGTTCAGAAATGGGACTCTCATGGGAAGTACGGCCAAGATCTGATGAGGAGGTGTAAAAATTAAAGGCCTGTGCAAAGGAGGAAAACACAAGACAGGGAACTGCAGCCCATTTTCTCAAGAGGTCTACAAGCCCACTGTACGACATGGGCTATCTGTTATCAGCAGTGAAACAGAGGAACAGAAAATAAATTCTTTTTTCCTAGCTGTGAGGGTGAATCACAAATAAAGCCTCCTTTGTCTTTCTCAGAAGTCAGCAAATGCTTCGAACTCTGGCACATTTTTCTCAGAAGTGTTTCACTATGATTACACAAACAACAACAACAACAACTGAGATTCCTGACTTGCACTAGTGCATGATGGAAGAGAATGAGACAACACTCTTGGTGCTGGTGACTAAGAGGGAAAAATTAGTTACCAGAGTCATCATATGAAAGATATGTTCTTTTGAAAAATATCTGTGGGTCTGTGAAAGATACCAGGTAATGCTTGAACAGGGAAAGGCAGAGAGCCTTGGAGTGAAACCTTGCAGTGCCCACGGGAAAGGGCTTGCAGAAGAGGCGCAAAGGTCCACTCCAGAGCAGGTAAGAGAAGATGCTTCTCTTTGCAAGATGGCAAAGGCAGAAATTACATTTCCTGAGTCAGTCCCACAGTCTGGCAGCCTCCCAGCCTGTCTCCAACAGCAACAACTGCTTAGAGAAGGTATTGGAAGTAGGACAGGTACCAAAAGATCCCTGCTGGGTGCATCCTCTACAGTCAGTATGTCAGAGCTTCTTGACTTTGAGGTTACATGAAGGTTGTTGTGTTTACTAAGTATTGGGTTTAACAGTATCCAGCTCTGTTCTGTTCATATTTTGTTTTCAACCATTTTTTCACCAAGTTTGATGAATCCTAGTGTCACAGGGCTCTCTATGAGCAGAGGCTGTTTCATGCAAGTTCTTTTTTATTGCTGTGAATGTTATCCCTCTCCTGACTTAGCAATGGTGACATGGCTCAAGTCAGAAATTATGTGTGGTGTAGTTATGGTGTTGCAGTTTACACCATATCCTATATGAATAAAACGATAGTTAATGGCTTCAAACTGGAAGAAGGGAAATTGAGATGAGATCTGGGGAAGAACTTGTTTGGTGTGAGGGTGGTGAGAGCCTGGCCCAGGTTGCCCAGAGAAGCTGTGGCTGCCCCATCCCTGGAGGGGTTCAAGGGCAAGTTGGAGGAGGCTTGGAGCAACCTGGTGTGGTGGGAAGTGTCCCTGCCCAGGGCAGGGGGTGGCACTGGATGACTTTTAAGTTCTGTTCTAACCCAAACCATTCTATGATTCTATGAGCTTGACATAAAAGGTCAGTGCAGGGCATGTGGTGCCAGGGAGCACTGGCAATGCAACTTGAGTTAAGTCTAAGGAGCCAGAGAGGCTCTTGAAGACTGGGGTTGAACCAGTAAAGGATATAGGAAATGTCCAGGAGCAATCTGAGCCCTCAACTCTTCCACCCTGCTGCTGCTGGCTCCTGAAGGAATGACCATCATATTGCAATACCAGAGCCCGTAACTCCCCAAGTCCAGTGGGTCCCAGTGTGTCTGTACCTCCTGTATCATCTCAGTGGGTTTCTTTTGCACAGAACCCCTTGGTAAACAGTTTGACTTTTGGAGAAGGTTGTCTTCTCTTACAGCTTTAAGACATAACACAGAATAGCAAATATCTTTTCCCTGCCTCTTGTCCACCTTTTTGATCATGTAGCTGCAGCTGGGAATAGGGAGGGAAAAAGGGATTTCACTGATAACTCAGCAGTGACTTGGATGATTTGCTACATCAATACTGTTGGTTTGTATCAGTACAAATTATTGCTGTGGGTCCTCGAGATGAATCATAGTGATGATGTGTGATAGTAATACCATCAAACACAGGCTCTCAGGCTTTGTGGCAATGATGTCTTGTCCACCAATAAATTAGATTTGTCTCACTGCCAATCTCTCCATAGGCAGTTGAAATAAATTGTGGGCGTTCTCAAACAAATGGGGACGGAGAAGGAGGGGAAGGAGGAGGGTACAGAATTCTGCGGTTAGCAAAGCTTCACTGGGTGTTGTGAAGTGTCTCACAGGTGACTTTCAAAGAAACCATGGAGGATTTTGTCCTTCTGCTCACCAACTCCTCCCAGGCATGAAGAGACCTCAAATAATTTGACACTAGCTTCAAGAACGAGTCTGGAAAGTTGCTTCTGTGCATACAGCATGGGCAGAGAACCTGTGATTCGTTTGCTACTAGATTACTACTATAATCTACTTGATTAGAGCCAAAGGAGATTTTAGAAAGCAGCATGTCTGTAGCTTGGTCTGGCCTCTGTGGCAGCTGAGGTCTTCTCTTTGGTAGCTCTTTAGCTGAGGGAGCAGAGTCCCATCTATGGGACCTTCCCCAGCTCTGGTTCTCACCTGTAGATGTGACTCATGTGGATACAGAGCAGTGGTTCACTGCACCTTCAGCAGGCTGTGGGTGACCCGAGATGTTCAGCAGACCCTGTGCTGCTCCCTCCTCCTTGCACAAACAAGATGGAGAGAAGGAGGCAGCAGGAAGGAAAAAAATGAAATGTTTTGAAGAGAAACCAACTGGGAGCTAAAGCCACTCCTCACTTCATCCTACCCTGCCACAACCACCACTCCTAATTTAAAGTAAAAAAAGCCAAAGCACTGAAAATATGGCATTTATATGTTGTACTATTTGCCTTCAAAATGCTGGGTGTCACCTGCAAAGCCTCACAGCACTGTTGGAGCATGTCCCTGTCCCTATTGACTCCTATTCATTATGGCTTCAAGCTCTTCTTGTGTGAATAAAAAGGAGCAGCCCTCACACCAAGGCCATGCAGATAAAGACAGATTATTTGGAGATTAGTGAAGCTGCACATATTTCAGCAAAAAACCAGCCCATGACACAACATCTAACAGCAGTTTGACTCTACTTCAGCTGCAGCAAAATTATTCACCAGAGAATGGGAGCATGCATCGTGCTCCCATGTTAAGAATCTGCCTTGCAAGACACCCCCAATTTAGCTGCCTTGGTTTAACAACTGGCTCTGCCACAGTCCTACACTGTTTGGCTGAGTCACTTCATTTTCCAGTGTTACAAGTCTTCTACCAAGAAGCTTGAAGCACTCCTTTTAAATGGAGACAGCATTAAGATGAGAAGTGTCGTCCAAAAACTGCAGCTGTAGGAGATAAAATAAGAAGGGCTGGCTGGTGGAGACAGCAGCACACCCTGCGAGCTGCCAATTGAGTGCTGGGAGGTGAAACTTCCTATTTTAAGCCTGCCTCTCTCCTCTCTTCTTGTGACATGGCAAGAAAGGGAACTGGATGCTTGTCTGAGCAGTCCTGTCTGCCTGAAATGGGAACCTTTCAGTTTCTTCTGGAGCTGAAAGATGAATCTCGAGCGAGAACATCTGCAGCCTTGCAAAGCAAGGAGTGCTGGGCAGACACCACATCAATCTCTCTCCACCTTCTTCTCAGCTTGATGCCAGCAGCCTGCTGGGGGGGTTTCATCACCTTGTACATATTCTCTACAAGAATAAATGAGATTGTCACATGCCAGGCAGCAGTATGCCAAACTCAAAGTCAAGAGGTGGAGACGTGTCCTGGACCTCACACAGCACTTGTGATGGAGAGCTGAGGGAAAGGCATTCAGATCCTTGTCTGGTTTATCTCATTGCAGTTCAGTGGTTCATTGTTTCTATGCAAAAGCCCCTTTAAATAGAAAGTTCAAGCCAACTTTAATTTTAGAAGTCTTCTCCTTAATCTGTCAGCTTGGCCTTGGGGCTTCTGTGTGTTGTGTTGGCCCTGATGTTGGTCTGGTTGTGTGGCTCATTACAAGGTAATCAGGAACTCTTTTGCTCTGCTGTTCCCCTATTAAATAGACATTAGAGATAGTTCCTCATACTGAAGTTTAGGCTCTGGCTTTTCTCTGTCTGTAAATCCAACTGGGATGGGAACATTTGGGATGTGGTGTCCTCCTGTCATTCACTTGGCTTGCAGAAGTGAAACTGATGTTTAGGGCTCAGGTCATCCATTTTGTTCAGGCCTCCATTTATCAGAAATCTGAAAAAGCAATTTCTTCCTATGTTTCCCATGTTGATATTTGAGGGCATTGACTAGCAATAAGGGAAGAAAAATCTCTTCAGGAGCATGTACATGAAAACTTTCAGACGAGTTAGAGCACTTGAAGTCAGCATGTGACCTCCACATGTAGCTAGTTAAGAGATCCTTTACATCCCAGGAGAAACCATCAAGCTTAAAGAAACTTCAGATCAGTGCGATTTCATCCTTGACAAGGTTCAGTGCTTTCATGGGATTTCAAACACTGTTACATTGAACTGAATTCGTGTTAACGCTCTTGTGTCCCCATATAATGAGATCCAGGTATTTCTCCTTTTCCTATCAGCCTCACGAGCAAATTGCAAAGTTCGTTTATGGCATGGCAAAAAAGAAGTTTTGAAGATAGTTTCTAGGTCTCCTGCAGCTAACACAGAGACAATGGGAGAGTCTGCATTCAGTTCCTGTCTCTGTTGCTGGCCATCCCTCCCAACCTCACTTCCACATTTCTAGGGCAAGGAGAAACCTTTCTTTCCGTGCCTCTTGGTTTTGTTTGCCTGCAGTGTCAGCCCTTACACATCTGACTACACTTTACTCCAGCCTGAGCTCTGTCTGGATCTTTTGTGGCACCTTCAGACATTGCTCTGCAAAAAAAATTATTTCTTCTTCTCGCTTGACAGTTTGGTTTGCCTCATCTCCCTGGAGCTGGTTTTCTGATGTTTCCCACACACAAAGTTTGCAAACACGAGCCCAAACCACAGCAGTTCCACTTCCTCCTTGCCTGCATCATTTTGTTAACTGGTTGTTGAGACAAAAGGCTGCTATAGCTGTTTTGGAGAAGTTGTTTCAGCTCTACAGTACCCGAGTTTGGGTTGATCTTGGTGGCAGATACAAACTTGCCTCCTGCATCTGTGTGGGGATTAGAGAGAGGCCATGCAGTCCGGGTGAAATGGCTTCTCTCACTCACCTCTTCACAACAACCTCTTTGTTGCTGATGGTACTTTTGTTGATGGCTCCTGTCCCTGGGAAATAGTCTGCAGATGGGTGCTCCCACTGCTGGACCCAGTGAAGACGGGGGGTCATGTTGGCACAGGTTTCTCCACTTTTTTGCCCATTTGGGGATTTCCTCTGACGCAGACTCGGTTCCCACATCTCTGATGTCCCCTGCATTTCTCTTGGTCTGACTCCTGCTCTCAGGCTGCACCCTGGTGTTGTGGCAAGAGGTCCTTCTGGACAGGAAACTCAGGCAGAGAAGCAGTGGCAGGTCTTTTGCACAGCAGCAGAGAGGTCAGGGAGCTTGTCCAGCCAGTGAGACACAGCTGCAGCATGACAAGCCCATGTTTCCTGCATCCTCAGGGAATGTAGTATCAGGCTTCCTCCCCAGCCACCCACACTGTTAAGGCAATTTTAAAATAACACAGCACACACAATGTTGCTTTTGGAAAGTGCAGCTGCAGGTACAGGACTGCCAGACCATGCTGAGCTCCATCTTGCTACAGCTAAAAAAACGTAGAAGAAATGGAAGACATACCAAGCATTAGAGAGGACAACAGGAATCAGAGAAGGAGGAAGAAAATTATGAACAAGATAGGATGCATGATGGAGTCAGAAGAATGTTGTCTCACTATACAGTGCTCAAACTGTCAGGAAGGTGATGAAGGAGTAATGAATGGCATCAGAGTAGTCCTTTACCCTGAAAGGCATTATCTGCTCTGACAACACTGTAGCCTTGGACTTCTTGTTCTCGGATCTGCAAGAAGTTTGCATGTGCTGTCTGTAGAGTCCATACTGGCAGAGTGGGATTAACCCCAGGAGGGATGTGGTGGATTGTCTGGTCTTGTGGCTACTCACACATCCTGGTTTTACTTGTGTGGAAATACCCTGGACCTGCTGTCTGAGGTGCTCAATGGTGAGGTCTCCAGCCTTATCAAGATCTTCTGACTCTCCAGTGCCCCACAGTGAACAAGAGCTCTCCCTAACCTGGGAGTTAGAAATTGATTTTTCACTACAGATCATCACTGTTTGGGTATAGAAGTGCAGTGCTAAGAACAAGAGCACAGCTCTAGACCTCACTCCATCTCACAGTTTGCTAAACTCACAATGGGATCAGCCATGGAGTCCAGGGTTTGATAGTCTGACTTGGAATCTTGGTGGGGAAGGGAGAGAAAATAATTTTGTTTTGATATGAAAAAAGCACATTTGGAGATTTTTCTCAATTCAATAAAAGAAGGAAGAGTAAACTTTTGTCGGTGAAGTAGTATAGGTAGACTTACAGATAGCTGTTTATTCTTTCTGTGTTTCTTTTTACACTTTATACTATTGTTATATTCACCTCAATTATAAAATGTAAAGCCAGAATTTTCTGGATAAAAGATGTTGAAACAAAGCTCATTAACTTTGTAATTCCTCCATCCTCCTTCAGAAGCTGGCAGAAAAAGACAGTTAAACCCAAACCATTATTAAACTGGTAACTTTTGTGTCAATGTTTCCTTGTAAAGGATTGTAAACCCTTCCCAACTGTCTCACTTGGAGACCCATCCTGCATTTAGGACTGTGGCCATTGCAAGCTCCCTGGAAACAAATTTGTTGATAGGAAGTTGGCCCAAGACCCACTGAATTGTGTCTTTTGCTGTTGTTCTCCCAGGTGATGAGCATTTTGCTGCTGATTGAGTACTCCCTGGAGGTGGCGAGTGGGAAAGGCTTTTGCAAAGACCTGGACAAGGATTACTACAGAATTGGTAGGTCACCAGGATGCTGGAAATACCAAGGGTATGTGGGGTCAAGAGGAAACCCAAGGTCCTGCATTGTTCCCTCCTTCTTTTTCATCAAAGAAAATTGGAAACTGGTGTTCAGAACAGATGGACCAAAAGCTCAGACCCAGAATCTAGATTCAACTTCTAAAGCTTTCAATTTTGGTTTAGGCCACAGCTGTGTGGGCTTCTGGGAGACCAGTGAGGACCCCAGAGAATTTGTCTCTATTTCAGTGTATCAGACCCTAAGCCCAAACTCTCCAGTACCCTCATACTTCTGTAGCCTTCCCACTGCAATGCACTTTGCATTAATCTGACAATCCTTTTATCCCCTTTTCTTTCTTTTCACCAATTGTAGATCATTTAAGCCTTCCATACACTGTTGACTCGCTTCACATGTTGGGCATTGTCCAGAAAAACACTGAAGTGTCTGACCATCTCCTCAATGGACCTATTCTGGCCACTGACCTCAGGGTCCTGGAGTGGGGAGAAATCACAACCCCACACAGCATCCCATGGGTGCACAGGCTACCTGATTTTGCCACCAACACCCTGCCCTCTATGACACAGAACCACCCTCTGCTTATCTTCCATCTTGCCATAAGAATGTCTCCTGTGTCACAGCTCCGTCCCTTTCAAAGTGCCGCACCAGCCCACCTCCCTTTCCCCCATGTCCCTTTGGCCACCACCCCCAGATTTTTCACAACCCCTGGTGGTTTTTTGCAGAACATTAGCTGTCTTAGCCTCTTCCAGAAGCAGCCAGGCTGTGTCGTATCCCACAAATTGTTACAAGCATCATATCCATAATGATTGATTGAGTTTCTATGGCTTGAGCTTAGAAAGATCCAGCTTAGCTTTCAGGGACCTGTCAGATAACTCATGTGGGGTGCCCTTTAAAAGAATACAACTCCCCAGATCTCAAATATTACTGGACCAGGCTAATTCTGTATAAAGCTGTTCGGAAACAACATAAAGAAGGTACTTTTTCCTTTTCTTAGTCACTTTGCAGTGTAAAACCACAAGTTGAGATAACCCTTGTTTGCTGTGTGCAGAGAGACAGAAACCAGGCTCCCACATCCTGGATCAGATTAGAGAAAAAGGCAACCCACAGCAGCAAGGACTTGCACATTCCCTGCTTTTCCAGTATGTCTTTCCCCAGGCTGCAAGCATGCACAGAGAGACCCCTGTAAATGGAGGAAAAAGAAACCAAGTACAGCAGATTCCTGCACATCCTGAAGTCACTTGTCCCCGGGGTAGGACCTGGACTTAGTGGAAAGCACCAAAACAGGCTCAATCACTGTCTGGGTGAAGTTATTGCTAACAGATGGGTTCACATTTTTCAAAAGAGCCCAGCTGGGTTTTCAGAGGCACCACTGTGATCCACCAAAGCTGTTTTGAAAGGCATCAACAGCGAGCAGAAAATGGAAATTTGTGTGAGTCCTGCTAAGAGGACACCGAGCAAGGAGTTGCTGTCATGGTTCACAGCTTTCACATAGGGCATGATGTCCAAGGTAGTCTAGTCTGGGTGGGATGGAGATTACTTTGCTTAACTGTGGTCCCTTTGCAGCTGTGGTCCATCTCAACACCCCATGCAGACTTGCATGATGACTGCTTTGGAAAATGCTTTCTGCAGAGCTTTCCCATTAAGGCAACATGCAACACACCCAACAGGCTCCAGAACCCAGCTCTTTTCCGGGTGGCTGGGATCAGCATATCAGTAGGAGAATCCAATTTTCCACGTCTGTAATATATGTTTCTAGTTTAAATTTTACAGATGAAAACTGCACAACACGGTGTAAGTGTGACCTTAAGGTCTTCCTCCCATTTTTGATTTTTTTGTTGTTGTTGTTGTTGTTGGGGTTTGGGATTTTTCGATGTACCTGGCTTGGAAATGGGTATAGTTCAAAATATTTTTTCCTGATGGTGGAAAATGAACATGCACTGTGACTAATAAAGCAATCTGAACTACTGAAAACTGAACAGAATATTTGCATATCAGAATACTTTCTCACAGATGCAGTTACGTAAAAATGATGATTATTTTTCATTGTTTTTGCAGAAAGATCACCCAAGGTCAATAATTTTTACTTTTCTTCAAGTTTCTAAGTAAAATATTCTTTAAAGAAAAAGAAACAAATCACTGAGACAGATTTTTCAGATGATTTCTATGCAAAATCATTACATGCTTTCTAAGCAAGACATGCATTTCTGCAAATATCGAGGATTTTCTTTAAGAATAGAATTGTTCTGAGTGAAATTGGCCCAATTTTTAACACCCCCCTTCTTCCCACACAACCAAAATGACAGGTCTTTCCCCTCCCCCCTCTTCCACTGACTCCTACACTAAAAAGGAACATTTATAATGAAATCCCCAGCACTTCCACTTGGCTTCTCTTCCCAGGCATTTCAAAGGGCTCTGCTTGGGAGATTGTGAGTGTTTTCACATTACAATTGGAATAAACACAGCACAACCCTTCTATTTCCAGAAACTAGCAGGGAAGCAATACAGCAAAGCAGTACAAAAAGTTCAATTTGACTTCAAAACCCAGATGGAAGAGTTGGAGAACAATTTGGGGAGAGATTCTGTTGGTGCCCTCAGCATCTGCTGCTCTATTTGTAGATCCTGCCAGATTAAAGCATGTCTCGGAATATATAATGCTAACACTGTAGTCATGGCCCAACAATATAAATAAGACAAGGTTTATGGAAAAATGCTTACAAGATAAAGTAGGAAAAAATACATATGTAAGTTCTTTATAAGGGATCAGAGCTCACTCAAGATTTCTCAGTAATATATTTTCTTGCCTTATAAAGAGGGCATGGGATGACCCTTGACTTCTACAAGTATGGGCAGGGAGGGGAAGGAGAACTGGGACTGTTGTAGGATTTTGTTATTACTGGGTTAATAGGAAGGGTGAATGGGTAGCTGCCCCGAGAAGAGGGATCCTCTGTCCCTTGCAGACTGCTATTCATTGCTTTCTTGGCTTACAAGATGCCACAGACAGCACAGGACTGAGACCACTCCTCTGAAATTTGCTTTTCAATGGAAGTTGACCAAAAAATCAATAAAAGACCTGCTGAAAATGATGGATTAAAATAAGAAGAAGACACAAGAAGTTCTTTATCTTTGGAAGCCTTGAAGATGATTTTCCCACCCCTAGTGGGGTCAATGACACGTCAATGCTAATCAAAAGTGGATCTAAATTTAACACCTGACTAATATTTAAGGAATAACGCAAGATCAATTTGGTCAGGCATAGGGAAGAGGAGAAAAACTTTATTGTGTGGTGATTTGGGGCACTCAGTTGCAACCTGAAAGAATTAAATTCACATCTCTCTTCTTCATCTCACGTACAGCAGAAACTTGGATGTGCATTTCCCATGCAGACTCCCCCATTTCCAGTCTATTAGAAATCTCATCCTGGAGCTGAGGAGCCTTCCTAGCAAATGGCTTCTTGGCAGTGCTTCATTCCTGAAAGCATATGAGCTTTGGCAGACCATCTTTTCCTGCTGGAAAAAATAAAACCAAAAAGCTATCCCCCGAAAAACATTTCAAGTAAAATATCCTTATCGATCCTAACATGAATGGTTTTTGCCTTGAAAATGTTACACGCCACTGCTTGCCATAGGTCAGATCTTTAGGATGTCTCCGATTCATTCCTGTGTACAGTCTGAGTGTTAATCACTTTTATTTGTCATTAATGACTGTAAAAATTGTCACTGTGGACAAAGTACAACTGGAGAACTTGTTTCAGTTTCTGTCCAGTCAGCCAAGAAAAATACCTCAGTTATGCTTGAAGACCCGTGTGTGCAGCATATACCATGCCCCCTGCATACCATACCCTGTGCAGAAAATATTCCCTCCCTCTCTAATGAAAAGCAAATCAGCCCAAAGGGACTGGGAAGCTTCTTTCCCTTGTTGGTCCTGCCCATCCTGTCCAGAAACAGCTCCCCACAGCTTATCAGCAGCACCGAATGAGACACTGCCCTCTTTGACAATCTGTGAATGCAACTGTTAAACCACAGCTTTATGAGCCCTGCTTGTATTTTCCATTCTAGTTTATGGGGTTGTAAAACAGAAAGGGGTTTCTCTACATTCATGGGAAATATTAGGAGTCATTCAATGTCCCTCCTGGCTACATCCAGGGCACAAACCCTGATGGCAAATTAATAAAAAATAGCAAATTGGCAAATAAATACTATCTCTCCCCGTTGGATGGGTGAGTTTCTCAGTACTGCCTGGCTAGCATCGCAAACACTGAGCGCAGCTCTGCCCAGGTTCTGTCATGTGCCCCCATCCTGGTTGCACCCCCAGGGAAAATGGCATTTACTTCACAGCACTTCTATATTCCTTCTCATTAAATTTCCTGAGATCTCTGGCAGACTCAGGTAATTTCTTGCTCTTGAGTAAGAAAAAACATAAGAAAGAGCATGTTTATTTATTTGTTGCTGCTGTTTATTCCTACATCTTTTTGGAAGGAGGTTTGCCTCAAAGGGGGCCAGCTCTCCTCACACTCTGCCAGCAATAAAGCACTACCACCAGCATGTGGGTGGCTCTGGAACTGAAGTATTCCTGTAGATAGTATATTCTAGGGCTACAGGAGTGAAGCAGGCTTTGGGAGGAGTGACATTTCTTCCCTGCCTGATCTTGTAACCATCAAATCAGAGCAGAAGGTGGATCCCTGGAGGTCCCTGGTCCAATCTCCTGTTTGAAACAGGGCTGACTCCAAAGCTGGAGTAGCTTGTCCAGTTGAAGTTTGCAGATTCCCCCAAAATTATAATTTGATAACCTCTCTGCATCCCTGTTCAAGACTGCATCACTTATTTTAGAACTTTTTCTCCTTTTATCTGGAATTTTCTTTATTTTAACAGTAGCTTCTTGTCTTGCAATAGCAGCCCTCAGAGCCAGTGCACCTTCTCCAGGGACAAACCCTGTTATTTTCTGAATAATCTGATAATTTTTAAGGTGTTGTAGAAGAAAATGGGGTCATTTCTGAGAAAAGAACCCAGATGAATTTGTGGGAAGAACTGAAGGGAAAAACGTGGAATGACGCTCCTGTATTTGAGATTGTACAGGTGCTCAAGGTAGTTCAAGATTCCTAATTTTTCCCATTTTCTGATGTTTTTTAAGTGCAAAATAGACAAGCATTCATCATACAGAGGCCAACTAAGCGTGAAGGGAAATACTGAAGAGACTGAAAAATTAATATCTTATATTTTGGGGCATGGAAAGAGCTTGTTAGTCACCGTAATCTGGTCTCTGGGATCTGCAGTGGCTGCAAGTGCCTCCAAACCCCAGGGATCCCCAGGGGTCCTAGAAGGTCACTGCTGGTCCTAGAAGGTCACTCATCACTCTGCCAGCCGTTGAGAAGTATTTCAGGTGGCATTTGGCCTCTCTATAACATGTACAGCATTCCCAGCACAGACAGGGCTAAGAGCCTTTGGGGGTCACTCCTTTAGCCCACCTGCTAAACTTGCTCCCACAAAGGAAGACACCATTTTATTGAAGTAAAATTTTTGATTACTGATATCAAATCCACTGCTGGTACTAAAAAGTCCCTGGAAGGGAGAGATCTGCTGCCAGGAGAAAGGATGACCATGGACAAACAGGAGGCAGACAGCACATGGGAAGTTCTTTTCTCTTAGTTTTTCCTTTTCTTTCCATCTCTTTGTGTCTGTAGGGTTGTGGGCTCTTTGTTTCTGTGTTGTTTTGTTTAGGAGTTTTTTGATCTAGGTTCTGCTTGGAAAATTCAGCTGGGTTCTGCTGGCAATTAGCCTGCAGAAGCAACAGACAGTTGCTGAGAGAGCTGGAGCATGAGACCATGTAGAAAGAGGCAAAAAACCACAGCTGTGTTGAATCCAAGGAGACACCGTGCTCAAGAGATAAATCCTCTCTGGGATAAACTTGTGATGTTTGGTTTTGGGAGGAAAACCAGGGAAAATGGCTTCAGGCAGACTGGGACTGTCTCCTTTTAGGGCTGTTCCTACAAAGACTGAGTCTATCATCTTTGTTAAACTTCCTTTTTGTTTTGAGTTTATGCTGTCCTCATGTTAATCTTTGGTTCTTTGTGCACTGGGTCACAGCCTTGTCTCTACTCTCCTGCTTCTGAGAGGAGGCTTTGGTTTCTGCCTTGAAGCTTTGGCTCCTCCCTCGCTCAAAGGTGTGAGCATCCTCTCCTGCAGCAAACCCCTTTCTCCCTTGCACTTTCAGTTCTCAGTGAGGGTTTGCTGGATTTGGGTTTTCTTTCTTCTCTGTTTCCTAAGACTTCTTCCTCTTCTGCGTTTCAATTCTCATTACTTTGTGGTAAACAGATCCTGCATTTGGTTTTTTTATTCGGTTCTAAGCAAAGGCTATTTTCTTGGTTTGTGCCATTAAAATTCCTTTTTTCCTGATGTAGGTTAAGTGGTTGTTGGATACCTTTTATCATTCCCTTAGGTCTTGCATTTCTGGCATCTCCATGTGCAGCAGCTCATGTAGTGCTGCTCCCTCTCTTGAGATAAGCTATTTCTGTTTCTTTGAGGGATGCAGCCTCCTCAAAAGGGGGTTTCCCTTTGAGGTTCATAGAGGAAGAGCCCTCTCGTGCTCAGGGAAGGCAGTGCTGGTCAGAGCTGCTTTTCAGACTGAAGGTTGCTCATTGAAAATCTCATGTTTAGAGGAAACTTGAGTGTGTTGCTAATTCTTGAGAAGATAGTAAGGGAAGTCAAAATATCTTTTGTATCAATGCATTCAAATGAAATGAAATGCAGTGTCTCCTTGCAGAGGATGGAGAAGTGCTCCTGGTGGTGCTGCCTGCCCTCCCCTGCTGCCAGTCGTGGCTCAGCCCAGCTGTCAGGCAGGTTCCCTACAACTCTGGGAAGGCTCCAGAACTTCTCAGTACCATCTCTGGTCCTTCCTTGACACTTGACATATGTTGCAGCAGCTGCATCTCATGGGCACCCATCCCCTGACAGATGCCATGGGCTGATAGGTCCATCCTTCTCCAGTGTGGCTCTCCCTCTGACTTGGGATGACCGTTGGCATTTGCTCCCTCAAACAGCGGAACTGGCCAAACTATGACATAGCTGGGACTGCTCTGATGCAAATGTTTTGTTGAAGTAAACAGCAGTACTGGTGTGATCTGCCTGAAAAAGGAGGGATGGGTTTCTCTGACTCAGCATCTTTGTAAATTATTTTATTCTATTGTTAGCAAAGCTAGGAAGTCAGAGGACTGGAGCCCCTCTGCTGTGAGGACAGGCTGAGAGAGTTGAGGGAGTTCAGCCTGGAGAAGAGAAGGCTCTAGGGAGATCTTTGAGCCCCTTCCAGTCCCTTAAGGGGCTCAAGGAAAGCTGGGGAAGGACTCTGGATCAGGGAGGGGAGCCAGAGGATGAGGGAGGAGGGCTTTAGACAGGAAAGAGGGGAGATGGAGATGAGAAGTGAGGAAGAACTTCTTTGGTGTGAGGGTGGTGAGAGCCTGGCCCAGGTTGCCCCGAGAAGCTGTGGCTGCCCCATCTCTGGAGGGGCTCAAGGGCAGGTTGGAGGGGGCTTGGAGCATCCTGGTGTGGTGGGAGGTGTCCCTGCCCAGGGTGGGGGCTGGAAATAAATGATCTTTAAGGTTGCTTCCAACTCCAACCATTCTGGGATTCTATAAGTGAATTAAGGACACTTCAATGGATACTCAAGCACTGAAATACTCCCCACTCACTAAAAATATAATCTGGTACTAAAGCTGTAAGGAAGCACTCAAAGCTGAGGGAGATAGAGGCACATTTTAATGTGGGGGGGAAATGTGCAATATGGAGCAGTGAAGGATTTCAGGCAGCTGGAATATATCAGAGATCCAACAGGATAAAGGACAATTTCTAGATTTCTTTAGGAAAGTAAACAAAAGTGGTCATGTCAAAAATAGTTAGGTACTAGATTTAGTAGCCATGGAATAAAATGGACAGTTGGGAGCGGGGAAAGAGAAGCAGTATTCAGAACTTTCTGATGTTTGAGAAACATACATATGGAAAGGATCAATTGCTTTAAAAAAATCAGAAAAGTTAAAAGTTTAGGTCTTTTCTAATATAATGAAACCCTTCATTAAAACACTTAGGATTCAGCCCCAAACAGACTGCTACTATTTTAAACTCAAGTAAAGCAGTAAGAAAGAAATTGGAGAGTGAGTTGGAGGAGGCACCATGAACCACGGTGCAGATGCAGATACAGAAAGTAGCCCTGTTTTGCCTTTGGAGTGAGCTGTCATTTTTATTTTTTTTAAGCAGCAAAGCAATTTACAAAAAACTTCCCACTGTCTAGACTGCTACAAAGACCAAATGTGGGTGTTGTGCAGTGAGAGAAAGGCTTTAATACCATCATCAGGGCAGGCTGCAACACCAAGAGGGAAAATTGCTTCCCAGGAACTGTTCAGTAGGAAGCTTTGTGTAGGTAAGAGATCACCTTCCTACACCCAAAACAACTGATGGAGATTATTTTCAGGCCTGTAGGTAGAACTGTCTCATGCTGTTCTCATCACACATTTATTTTTAATGTGTATGTTGCATCCTACAGCTACAGAGTGGAGGTGAGAAACTTTACTCTGGGAGTCTGTGGTTGGTACTAGCAGTAGGTGGTTAAAATTTGTGCTGCTTGCCTGCTTGAGAATCTTGCAGATCTTGACAAGATTTCACTGATAGTTACTTTATCTGCCTTTGAGTATCAAAATAATCTCCAAATCAGACTAATTACTCATTAGCTAAAAACACTGCCTTTTTTTCCTACTTCATTTTACGTTAATATTGTAGCCTAGGATATCTTAGATTTTAGTCCAGGCAGTAAAAATAAAGACTTTTGCCTCTCATGTGCCTGAGCCAACAGCCTGCTCAATCCAGTTGCTGAAGAAACAAAAGCTTCAAAGACAGGTGAAAAAGTGGATGTAGAAAAGGAAAAGAGGGTTACCTTCCAGCTGCAGGTCATTCATTCCCCTGCATACACAGACCTCTCTGACATTAACTCTTCCTTAGAGGTATGATTGAACTGGGATCATGGCTTTTAGTAATGATGTGGCAATTACTTTTGTTATTTTTAGCTGATGTCATCACCAGTTTCCTGTTGATCATCATGCTGTTTATCATCAGCTTCAACCTCCTCCTTGGTGTGGTGAAGGTATGTCCCCCACGAATGTCATTTAGGTGCTGCCTGGGGCCTCTCTGAGTTAGAGGAGAAACTAGAGAATGCTCAGAAAATGATGAAGTATGATAAAAGAAGCAGATAAATATCCCTGCCTCCTTACAGAGGAGGAAGTTCGATTTGCAGTCTCAGCCTCATCTACAAGGCTGCTAACTGCCAGATTTCCCAAATCTGGGTGATACTTCTATCAAGACCACGCTTTGTGTCGAAGAATGGAAATATTTTTATTTGAAATGCTGTTCTATTGCCTTGTTTCCTTGCTCTTTTCCAAGTCAGATCCTGTAAGGGAACCATAACTCCCCTGTTACGCTGGGGCTTCCTTTCTCATTTCAGGAGAAGAAATGATCATACATTGGTGTGGGAACCCAGCTTTCTCTGCAGTGGCAAAATTTGGGGACAGCTGAATGACAGTTCTGAAGGGATTAAGTGCCAATGACATAGCAAAAAGTCACAGAAACTTTACAAGGGGGTGAAAAAATCAGTATTGATGCCTTTCATTTTTCCTGAATCAATTGTCACCACAATATGTGGAATTAGATGCAGAAATTGCAGGGAAGTATTTATTCCTGGGGTAGTTTAATACATGTGCTTTCAGGTATTTGTAGCTGGTCATCCCCTCCCACTCAGAACAGAAATAACTGGCATTGCTTTTTTTTCTCAGAAAAGGGAACGTCTCCTGATCCCATTCCTTGCTCTACAAGTCATGGACTTTCTCCTCAGCCTCCTAACAATGTTCAGCTCCTACATACAAGTTCCAGTGATCATTTCTGTGTCCTCCCTTAGCCACACGGTAACTCACAGATCTTCTTATTCTCTATGTGATGGAGATGCATGCATAATGTAGTATGGATGACATATCTACGTGAAGGATCATCATCTAGGCTTACAGATTTCGTTCCAACGCTGACTGGAGACACAATGAAATCCTTGGGGCCTGGAGGGTGTGCAAGGAAAGTTAGTGACAGCGAGGACATTGTCTAATTTCCCATGTCTGGGAATCTTCCCAATGGTTTTGTTTTCTGTCTCAGGGCTTTGGGGAGGCTGTTCCAGGTGTGCCCATGCTGGGTCTGCTGGAGATAAGCTAGGAATATCACTGCTACAGCTAGAGGCCCCTTCTGAACAGATTGTATGGATTAGACCAACAAGATGGTTTACTCATCATTTTGGCTAATATAAATTAATTAAATAGCTTAGGCTGTAAATAACAAAAGAGCACAGGCCCTGTGTAAAATGGAGGGTCTATATAAGTGACACAATTGTGTAATCATAACCAAATTGCTGTTCCCTGCCCTTATTGCAGCAGGGACACTCAAAGATCCCTTTCCTGGCCCTGCAGCTGCTGGACTTCTGCCTGAGCATCCTCACTCTCTGCAGCTCGTACATGGAGGTCCCCACCTATCTCAGCCTCAAGTCCACAGACAATGGGGTAGGTTATGAGCAAGTTCTGCTGATGTTTCACGCCATGAACACCTATGAAGTTTCTTCCAGTGGCTGCTAAGACAGAGTAAACTTTGTCTGATCTCTGCAGTGTACCCAGAAAAGCTCTGTTTGGTGACAAAAGAGTATTTTCCATATATTCTCACCAACGTGGTGTCCTTGACTGACAGCTTGCTTATGCATGTGTTTCTTGAAATCACACCTTTTTTTTTTCTTGTAAGGATCTTATAGATGCAAATTGCAGAGCAAAATTATTTGGATAGAGCCTGCCTGCATTTTCAGTTGACTTTTCATCTTTATTAAACAGTCATACTTTTAGTTGTCATTTAAATAGTCGTCTGAAAATCTTTGCCAAAGGAATGTAAACAGTAGGAGGCAAAAATATCCCTGTACTCTTTCTGATGAGGATGGGAAGGTGGCCTGTCCTGCCTTTCTGAGAGGCAGGCTGAGAAACTTGCTGAGATCATCTGGTGAGGGAACGAGAGTGTATGACTGAGATCATCTTCCTCTTTTGACAGGGCTTTTTGCCAACCCTGGAGAAGTTACCAACGGAGGAATATGCCAAAGTGATGGTCACCTTCACCATTGCATTCATTGCTGTCCTCTTTCTGAAGGTAATGGCTGCTGGGTCTGGTGAGGTTGAAGTGGAACTCTATTGCCTGAGGGATAGGAGGAATTTGGTTTACTTTTGTCTCAAACCTCCTTGTTCGTCTCTCTTTGGGCATAATCAGAGCTGTGCCTCAGTGTAGAGTCTGTGGCAGGTCTAACATTCAAATCACTGGGTTTGTGTTTCTGTAGACATGAGTTATAAAGCAAAATCTCTCCACAAACTTACTGCCCATTCATCTCTAGAAGGATGTTTGAAAACAAATATAGGAAACTTCTGCTATTGTGTGCCAAAATAAATTAGACCATTAAGCAGCAGGTTAGAACTTCCACTTGGGTGAGTTGCTATATCCGCACTGATGTAAGCAGAGTTATGCACACTGATACCCTGAAATTTAATTAAAACCCCTGAGCTGCTAAATCCTGCTTACATCTCAGAAAACTCCACTGTGCGACGTTTTCTATTCTTCTTGCTTCATTGGATCAGAGAACAGGTTTTTCACTGGGGGGTTTCAGACCAGATAAAAAAAAATAGAGCTCTCCAGGTACTTGATCAGATTCTGTCACAGTGAAAAATGCTACTTGTTAGTTGGAAAGAGTTTTTTATTCAAACTCTTCCCAGGTGGCCAGATCAGCCACTGTGGCGTGGAGTGTCTTGTGTGATTGCACTGCAGACATGACTTTAGCATATCCTTTAATATTTGCATAAACTGTGCAAGGGGAGTGGAGATAACCCTGAAACCCAGCTGGCAGTGCGGGTCGTCAGCAGAAATCTCACTGACCTGGCAAATGGGTTGATTTGAATTTTCCACAGGGTTAGCTACAAGACTGCTTAACTTGCAATGACTTTTTGTGCAGGAGTTTGGAGGAGGAGGGATAGGGGAGGGTAATTAAAAAAAAATGGAAAGGCACAAATACTACTTAGTCTCCTAAACTCCTCAAAATAAGTTATTAGGAACCCCAGCCTTTAAACTTAGTGACAATCCCTCTCCTCTTCTATGTGTAGCAAAACCATTTTCACAAGATAGTTCCTTCCAAGTCATAAAGATCTTATGAGGAACATGGCAAAAGCATGGAATATTTTAGACCTAAAAAGGCAATTTGGCCAATTTAGGGTCTATCAGTTTCAATTCGCTGAATACCCACATGAAGATAGCATCTAAATATGCTGGACTAGCCCACGATCTTTTTGCATAAATTGATTTGCTTAATGACCCATCTCAAGCGTTTATTGCTCTTAGTCTAAAATGTTCTTTCTGTGTTTTCTGGTGTTATTTGCCTGCCAACTTGCAATTACTGTCCCCAGATAGTTATCAGCATCCCACACCATGGCATAGCTCAGCTAAAAGGTGGTCTGCCAGGTGAAGAAGAGATGGGGCAACTGCCCCACTGCAGCTCTGCCAGTGACCTCATATGAGACCTGCAAGACTTTGCTCACACCTTTAGCATGAAAGATTTCTCTGACAATTCTAGGGGATGGTAATGCTCCTCTCCCTCATGGAACTCATGCTCCTTTGTCTCATGTAACACCATGCTCTGCAGGGACCACATCCTGTTGTAATGTGGAAGTATCTCCATGCATCTTCACTGAGTCTTCTCCGGAGACATTCAAAACCCACCTGGATGCGTTCTTGTCCAGTTTAGTCTGGGTGAACCTGCTTGGACAGGGGGGTTGGACTAGATGATCTCTGAAGGTCCCTTCCAAAGCCTACAATTCTGTGATTCACAGCTCCTTACAGTGTTTTGTCTGGCTGTATGCTTACTGCTAGAGTCTCAACAGTGATATCATCAGTTTTCTGAGTCTATGTTCCTTGGAGGTGCAAAGTAGTCAAATGACAGAGAGCTGAAGGGGTGATGCTTACATAGCACCATGAAGGCCGTCTCCCTTGCTGATCTGTGTCTCCACAAGTAATCTTTGTCTCACCTCAGTATCATAAAGTCACTCCCCTCCACCACCACCATGATAAGAATGCAGAAACCAAGGAGAATAAAACATTTCTGATGGGAAATGAAAGAAAGGGTTTAACATAATTACTTATGAAGTAGCTTGATTCCTACTAGAACAAACTACCCGTCCATTTATAATGTCAGCAGCTGCCAGAGAAATGTTCCCTCTTCAATTCAGTGGGGAGAAGGGTATCCTACAGTGACTCTTGAGTGTCTGGAGGTAGTCAGTAATGGGATGATACCAAGGTCACTGGCTGCCTCTACATAAACTGTGTGCACTAATGGATTCTGCTCAAACCTGCTGTTGCTTGCGGCAGTCTTAACTGAAGTCGACTTCACTGAATTTGATGCAGATACTGGTTGGATGGTACAGCAGCAAACATGTCCAGAATGAAAATCAAAGGAAGGATTTTTTTATTGCTTAATTTTTTTTTTTAATTTATTGGTGTTTCTTTTGTGGGTAAGTGAGGGATTTCATACAATTTATATGACGGTATATATATTATACACATTATAATGTCTTGCACATTTGCTCTCTGTATGAAGAAGCTTTTGGAAGGGGGAAGGATTTTGCAGTATTCCCTAAAGGTGGTCAAAGTTTGGATTCACCTCCTCATCTCTAGAAATTTGTTTAAGAGATGGATTCCTTCGAGTCAGATACTTCATTCCTTGTTCCTGTGCTTTATCTTGGCTTTATGTCAAGAAAAGCAGTCCACATTGTTCTAGGAAATTCTAAGCTACACGGCTTCTTCACGGGGCATAACTCCCTATGTTCCTTTGAAAATGCCAACTGTTTTTAAAGTAGAGTCTTATGCCAATAAAAATAAGAGGCACACGACTTTGCCTCACTGCACAGAGTAGGGAAAATATTTATTTAATATGGTATGTTTCACAGGCCTTGTTTATTTTCTTGTGCCACAATCCATCAATCGATCCATTTTTCTCAGAAAAGCTCTCTATTTATTGCATCTTGTAACTCTATGAGGTGCAAGACGGTCTTGTCAGAAAAGTGTAACTTGTGCAAGTACAGGATTTTGTTAAATGAGCTGACCTTTCAGCTCCCTAGTTGACCAGGGAGCCTTGGATCTCTGGGAGGTGGATGTGGTGCCCAAGGTGCTTTTCATACAAATTTTGAAGCCTGCTCAGAAAAAAAACATGGAAGACATGCTTTTGTTCCCTTCCTGATGACATTGCACTCTCAGAGGTCCTAAGAATGTGTTTTATATTTAGTGATGTTACTAGTCCTATTGACTTCCCACATTACTGTTCTGCTCCAGATAGATGGAATTGTTTCTGTCCTAGTGAAACATCAAGAGATTTAAGGTCCTGGGACACATGGTCCCAGGCTTCTACCTCCAGAAGAGAGAGTAGGACAATTGCAGGCTGATGGCAGAAGTGCAGGCTCTCAATGACTTGCAATGCAATGGCAGATGTTTTTCCCTTTCTTTTTCAGGCCTATATGTTCAAATGTGTCCTCAGCTGCTTTAAGTATATTAAAGCCAGCAAGAGAAACGATGTGAAAGTTGACTCACAAGCAGTTGAAAAGGTGAGTAAAGACTGTATCAGGTTTCCACTGGGAAAAAAATATGGGTTTGACTGATGAGGTATATGATGACCCTTCCTTTTGCTTCTTAATGTTCTGAGAGATAGTTCAGCCTTCTAATGTGCATTCACGGGTACCGATACTCAGTTTCCAATTATCTATATTACTCTAAATTTTGTATAAAACCTATCAAAGTCAATGGTATCTGTAACTGAAACCTATGCTTCAGGTAAAGCAGATATAACTTTTATTCTCTGGTCCAGAGTTGTGTTTTTAATTTCAGTTGAACTTTGGTTTCTGTGCCTAATAGTGCTATCCATGTTTAAAATTGTTTGCCTTCACCTTTCACTGGATCACCTTCTGAGAGATTTGGTGCATTGCCCTTCATCTTAAGAGTTTGCTAAATAATAGATATGAATGTCCTTAGATTGCTGATGATCTCTTTAATAGTAGCATTCAGCTGCTCTGACACAATGGAAAGATATTGAAGACCTTCCAAAAATAAGAGATACTGTAAAGATGGATGAGAAGTAAAGAGGAAGAATATGGAGAGCTAAGTGCAGGCATTTGTCTTGTTGAAACTTGGCAAATATGATGAGCCTTGTCTTGCCATCAGCATGTCCCCCTGCTGTGCATTTATCATAGCCCTCTGCAATGATATGAGCTCAGCTTCTTTGCTTAGGCAATGCTTCTGGATGTTAAAGAGCCTTGGTCCGTTTAAGGAGAAGGAGGTGGAACTGGCATCAAAGTGGTTATGAACCTGACCTCTAACTCCTCTGCGTTTCTCCCTTCATCTCTCATAGCTTATGTGGTTCTTTTACCCAGTTTTGAACCAGGTAGAGAAACACAATGAAGATCAAATCCACTTGAAAGCCTCCATGTGACCCCCAAAGCATAACTGATGGTCTTCTCTTTCAGGCTGTGCTGCCATCCTATGAGGAAGCTTTAGAGTTGCCTTCCAAGGAATCCCCACCACCCTATGTAACAATCTAAGCTCCACTCCTGAAGAGGAGACATCTGTATTGCTGCTGGTGCCTCTTGCCCCTTCTGTCAGATAGTCAGCCTCACTGAGAAGTCCTTACTTTGTAGCAGTGTCATGCTTATTACAGTCCACCTCACTTTATGAGCCTGAGAAGAGAGATGGTGAACCACTGGAGTTGGTGCCTTGTTCTACTCTGGCAGTTTCGAGCTGGTACTACCAAGCTGAAGTGCTAATTTTAATAAACTTGGCACCAGGCACCACAGCAGTTCCTATCACTGGCCTTCAACATCTGGGTAATGTGAATTGTAGACACTGTCCTGAATCCCTTCTCAGGCTTGCTTTCCACCAGCGAGATGCCGTTTCTCATCTGTCTCACATCTAACTCAGCAGCTGAGACATTTAGGAAGTGGAATAGGGGGAAAATGGGCCACAACCTTTTTGCTGAGATAGTCCAACCCTGAAGCTATGCTAACTAGCATCTTTTAATCAGGATCCTAAGGGAAAGGGATTGTCAAAAGAATGAAGATCTCAAACGAACTATGGTGCAGCTCTCATCCTGCCTGCTGGTGATGATGATTAATAATGTGTGCTCCAGAATATACAACATGCTGGAATTATCACAGTGTTGCTCTGCCATTTTATACCTGACTGTTTGCATTTTTTTTGCTTTTAGTGTGACTTGAAAGATGAGTTTCAATAAAAAAGAAGTTAATGGCTTCAATACTTTGCTGTCTGATTTCTGAACCGTGCTGTCTTTGCTGCCTGAAGTATATCACAAAGAAGTAATAGTTTCCTTTCTAAAAAAATCAGTTAGCAGAAATGCTGTTTTGGGCTTAGGCCAATGTTATCTCGTGTGTGTGCTGTTTGCAAAGGAAACAGCCAACCCGGCAATTTCATTAAAACTTTAGCTTGTTCCTTTCTCTTGCACATTATCACCAGCAATAAAGATCCTGGCCCAGTCATGTTTCGTGTGGCACATTCATAGTCACTTCTTGCACAGGTCACCCTCTGTCGATGTCAGTGAACAGCACTGGTGATGGCAGATGAGATGTAGCTGGAATTTAGCATCTGCTCACCTTTTTGGATCATTGCCTGCTTTTTAAAACAACTCAGTATAAATGTGTAATTTGCTCAGTAATAACTATTCCAGCTTCACCCACAGAAGTAGAACACAGCCTGGGGTCTTTGTTCTGCTCTGAAACAACAAAAAAAACCCAAACACCCAAGAAGCTCCAATGGAACATTTGACAAAATATAACTATTTCAGTGCTCTCCCACAATCTTTTCATTAGATGTGTATTTATGTATATGACAATGAAAATAATTATCTTGGTCATCCACAACTTCTCTGTTGCCCAGAGAAGCTGTGGTTGTCTCATCCATGGAGGGATTCAAGGATACTTTGGAGGGATCTTTGAGCAACCTGGTCGGATGGGAGGTGTCTCTGCCATGGCAGGGGAGTTGGAACTCTATGATCTTTAAGGTTCTGTTCAACCCAAACCATCCTATGGTTCTATATTTTTGAGATGGTTTTCTCATCACTGAAGAGGACTGATGGTTTCCTTTCTCTGTGCTGTCACGCAGACACCAGGGTCTCTGTGTTCTGGGGACCAGGGTATTCAACAACAGACATGAAGTCTGGAAGGGTGTGCCACAATGACATCTTAGTGTCTCTAGTGCCTTAAACATGCTTAAAATCCCCCACAGAAGTACAAACGCCTCAAATCATTTAAGCAGAAAATGGAGACTGTTTAAATGTGACCAGAGAGCAAGAGACCAACCCAAAATTCAACCAGAAAACCTTGCAGAAGCATTTGAGAGCCCAACTTACTGCATCAAGGTCCAGCCCAGTGTCTTGTTTTATTAGGTGCAGAGAGAAAACATTATCTTTGAAAATATGAATAATCAATAGGCTACAGTACTTTTCAGACATCACCTCTCAGCCCTCTTGGTCATAGTCCCAAAAACCAGGTTGGATGCTGAGACTGACTGAGGATGCTTCTCCTCTCTCACGGCCACCTGCCCACCTCGGCTTCAGGGCTCAAAGCCAAGTCTGGAGGAGGCCACAGGGTGGATTACCTGTGTGAAACTTCTCTCTTTTTTAGTTTAGGGAGGTATTTGAAAGCACAGTCCTTCCCTTCAGATTCCTCATTAGAGTCTGTAGGTGTTGAGATGGTGTATGACAACCCAGCATGGGGCCATCTTCACCAGGTTCCCTTCCAATAGCCAGGATTGACAAAAAGCCCATTAACTGGGCCTGCCCAAAGTATTGTTAGGAGAAATGCTGACAATTCATTTGTCTTCTAAAACAAAGAGCGCTCCTCAATGTGATACAACTAAATTGTTTTAGAAATCCTTTTGCACTTCTTTAAATAGTTCAAATTCTATACCTAATTAAATTCCCATCAATAATTCTCTTGTCTCTTTAGTCACCACAGCAGGGTTAAACATTCCCTAAGCCTCTTGGTTTAATTGACTTTGATGATATAGCTAAAGTACCTTCATCATATCTCTTGCAGAGACGGGGTTTGTTTCAAACATGTGTGAGGAGTTGAGTCTCCAGGTCTCAACACCCAATCTTCTGAATGAACCTGATGAGCTGGGACTCTCAGTGAGCCAGACGATCCCTCTGCTTCATGCAGTATTTTCCCTCCAGGGCTCAGAATAGTTCCCCATGAAAGCCTGGCTCAAAACCACCTGAAATCTGATAAAATGTATAGATTTATTGTGAGTTTCCAGTCAGGTCAGGGGCTGAGTTCTAGACGGGAAGTGGTTTTGGTTTTTTGAAATGTTAGATGATTTGGCCAACACAAACTGAACACAAGCTGTCCCAAGACTGTTTGTAAGTCAGATGATGGTGCTATCAATGCTGTTTTTGAGAATGATAAAAGACCCTTTTTAATATGCTACTGTTATACTATTTTTTCTTCTCTAAACTGATTTACTGATGTGCGTCTCTCCAATAGAAGCTGAGAACCAATTCACACAGATGTGCTTAATGCTGCTCCACACGTTACACTTTTTTTTTTTCTAATACGGAGGAGAAATGAGAAGCAATTCTTTAATGTAAGGAACAGATTAAGTTGATGATCTCAGCACTGGCAGGACAGATGTGTAAGAGGGACTTAAGCACCTCTAGAAGCAGCAGCACCTCATGGAGGTGGAGATGCTCCAAAACTCCAGAGATGTCCATGAGGTTACCTGACCGACTGTGTTTTTCCCTGCATCTGGCCCAGAGCAAAAGGTCCAGTGGAAAAAGGGCTGTGTGCTGCTTTCAGTGCTTCTGCTGTGTTTAATTTCTTATTCTTCTCTTGGCATTCTCATGCCATTCAGCTGGAGGAGACATGCCTCTCCCTCTGCTCTGCAAGAAGGAACAAAACCAAACACCCTCCACTGGTCTCCCTGTTCCACAGAAAGGGAAACTGTGGTATAAAGAAAAAGGAAACAACTCATGCAATACCATGGGTCCATTCTGAGAAGGGAGGGAAAGTGCAGAACAGGTGGGAGTGATCCTGGTTTGCTCTCAAAATTTCATGGAATTTCACTGAATTGTCAGAGTTGGAAGGGACCTCTAGAGACCATCCAGTCCAACCCCCCTGCCAAAGCAGGAACACCTAGAGCACATCACTCAGGATGGCATCCAGGGGGGTCTTGAAGATCTCCAGAGAAGGGGACTCCACACCCTCCCTGGGCAGCCTGTTCCACAGCTCTGCCACCTCACCCAAAAGAAGTTTCTCCTCAGATTTGAATGGAACTTCCTATGTTCCAGCTTGAGCCCATTGCCCCTCGTCCTATTACTGGAAACCACTGAAAAGAGTCTGGTTCCAACATCTTTCAACTCACCCTTTAGATACTTATAAACATAAATAAGGTCTCCCCTCAACCTTTACTTGTCCAGACTAAAGAGTCCCATCTCCTTGAGCCTTTCCTCATAAGGGAAGTGCTCCAATCCCTTAATCATCTGCATTGCCCTGCGCTGGACTCTCTCCAGCAGTTCCCTGTCCCTCTTGAACTGGAGGGCCCAGAACTGGATGCAGTATTCCAGCTGTGGCCTCACCAGTGCAGAGCAGAGGGGGAGAATGACCTCCCTCCACCTACTGGCCACACTCTTTCCTATGCAGCCCGATCCCATTGGCCCTCTTGGCAACAAGGGCACATTGTTGGTGCGTGGAAAGTGTGCTATCTACCAGGACTCCCAGATCCTTCTCCTCAGTGGTGCTTCCCAGAAGACCCATCCCTAACCTGTATTGGTGCCTGGGGTTCTTCCTCCCCAGGTGCAGGACTCTGCATTTGTCCTTGTTGAACCTCATTAGGTTCTTCTCTGCCCAGCTCTCCAGCCTGTTCAGGTCGTGCTGGATAGTGGCACAGAGTGCCACCTCTGGAGTGTCAGCCACCCCTCCTAATTTTGCCCTAAAAGCAGGCACAGTACCTGGTACTGTGAGAAAAGCCTCTAAAGGTCCAAACAAATCCCTAGACACTGCCTGCAGGTAGTTCCCATGGCTAGGTGATAGCTCTATGCCATTGCAGAAGTTGGTTTTTTATTGATAACCTTCCTTGAGGCTCCTATCCACAGCCTTGGGCTGGTCCCAGTGAAACAATGCTGCAAACCCCAGTTTATGTGCTGAAAGTGCTCTCACGTGCCATCCACAGCCTTTTAGTCAAATGTTTGACAAACCTGCCCACTGATGGGAAATGCTTCCCAGTGAAGGTAAGCAGTACAGGTTGCTCCAGGAATCCAAGCTGCACCTTTTTGTAAGAGACTCCTTGACAGGGAAATTCAGTAAAACTTTTGATTCTGCAAATCCTCCTGGAGGTTAAACAGCACAAAAACTGGCAGAAAATACAGTGTCAGTAAAGCCTGGGGAGGGTCGGAAGCATTTTTTTCTGGTGCTGGCTTCTATTAGACTTTGAAATGGCACCTGGAAACACAATGGAGCTCTCTGCTAACAACCTGGCAAAAATAATGCATAATGCAATAGGAACAACAGTGCTCAAATCCGGGCGGATCGAGTCATAGGATCCACTGTGATGGAAAGGTCTCTCCTATCCCAAGAGTATTCTGATGTCCATGAGTGGGTATAAATAGACCTCGAAGAGGCAAAGACAACAACTTGGCAGCATTCTCTGGCATCTCCTGAAGCTGACGTAAGACAATGTACGGCCTGGCCTGGAGCAGCAGAGGGAATCCCAGGTGATGGATGTGTGGCATTTCTCCAGGAGCCTGTCACTGCAGACCATCCTGACCACCAGGACTGTGCTGCCCTGCTTGGTTTTCTTGCTGCCTTGAATGCTGATTTGAATGACACCTAAAAACCTTCCAGGATTCAGACTCAAGAGTCTGGGACAGGCACCATTATAATTGCATAAATCAAACATCATAAAACAAAAAAAGACAGGCTTTACTTCAGCTTTCTTGCAGACAGTTCATTAAGATAATTACTTGCTTTTATCAGTCAAATGAAGTGACTGCAACTGCTGTCCCTGATGGTGGGCCCAGAATGACAGAAATTGGCAGTGTGGTCATTTTTGCTGCCACTTGCTTTCTCTCTGCTCACTCATCCATCAGGTCAGACACCCCTACAGGCTCCAGCTGAGGATCTCTCTCATCCTTGTGTCTCTGCCCAGAGGATTTTTGTAACATTTCTGCTAGTGAAAGTTATTTTACAAAACAGTCCCTCTTCTTGGATGATCCTAGAGTCTTTATTACTACTTTTTCCTGCCCTGTTCCTTTTATATGCTTTGCTTTGATGCAGTTGTGTTGGCTCTTTCACCTCAGAGAAAAAGAGCTGCCCACACAGCAGCCTTCATCTTTACAAATGATAAGGCATATTGCTGTTTTGTTCAAGCAATTTAGTAGGACAGATATAACCTTAGGGACTTTGAAATGGCATCTGGAAACATGGTGGAGTTAGCCAAGAAGGCCAAAGGCATCATGGGGTGCATCAAGAAGAGCATGGCCAGTATGTTGAGGGCAACGTCTTCCCCCTCTACTCTTGCCCCGGTGAGCCACAGCTGGAGAACTGGGTCCAGCTCCCCAGTTCAAGGACAGGGAACTGCTGTAGAGGTTACAGCAGAGGGTTGCAAATATGACTAGAGGACTGGACCATCTCTCTTACAAGGAAAGTCTGAGGGACTTGTGCCTTCTTAGTATGGAGAAGACTGAAGGGGGATCTGATCAATGCCTATAAATACTTAAAGGCATCAAGAGGATGGGGCGAGTCTTTTCTCAGCGGTACCCAGTGACAGAACAAGAGCTAATCAGCACAAACATGAACATCGGAACATCTAAACATGAGGAGGAACTTCTTTCCTGTGAGGGTGTCAGAGCCCTGGAAGAGGCTGCCCAGGGAGGTGGTGGAGTGTCCTTCTCTGGAGACATTCAAGCCCCACCTAGACATGTTCCTCTGCAACCTGCTCTGGGTGACCCTGCTCTGTCAGGGGGTTGGATGAGATGATCTCCAGAGGTCCCTTACAACCCCGTATCATTCTTGACTGTGTTGTTGGTGGCACTATGAAGGTGGAGAAGTGAAGGCATGGAGGGAGGACATGAGCTGCCCAAGGTTTACAGGTGGTCAGCAGGAGAGCTAAAATAGCACCCAGGAGGCACCTCAGTCCCAGGGCAGGGATGTGGGCAAGGTTAACATGGTAAATAAAAAACGATCCCTCTGAAATAAATATGACCCATAAAATACATAAACATTGCCCAGCCATAAACAGCATTTACTATTTACAGCATCAGAGCACAAGGATATTTGCCAGCCATTTGCAGCTTAAAGGATAAACAGCGGTTCTTCTGATCCTGAGCTGTCGAAAGGGCTGCATTTAAAGCCTTTCATTTCTCCCCAGTCTTTCACCATTTACATCACTTGGTTTATGCTTTACACTGGTCCCACTGCTGTAAATATCACTTTCTCAATACGGTGGTGGTGCAGTAAATATCCTTTCTGGTAATGAAGCCGGCTGGGAGGGACTCCCACACTCCCTGGAACACGCTGAAATAGAAACACCGTGGGGATAAAATACAAGAATTGGAGCTTTGACTAAATGGCAGCTTTTGTCACTGTTTCTCTGAGTATTTGAAAAATGGAGGCTGCGAATCCACCTCAGAAACACTTGCGGGAACATCAAAGAAAACCTGAAAGAGTCAAAAAAACTACTGGGCATTTTGCTAAACCTTGGAGTTTTCTGATGGCTGGAGGGCAAGAAAGCTGTGTTTACTACAACTAACAGGTTTGTTTAGAAGGAAATAAAAAATCAACAGTAAACTACTCAGGATACTACTAGTCACATCTCCAGACCCCTTACAAAAGCTGGTTTTGGTGCAGGGCTACAAACACTGTGTTCTTATTTTTTTTTAAAGAAAAATCCAATATTTTAAACGTTTTGTGCTTGAAGTCTATTGGATGTTTGGAAATGTCTCAAGATCGATGAATCCTGATTTCAGTTTTTCTCCCAGAAAACCTTTACATTGTTCTGGGTCATTTACAGGGAAGATCCTTAGAGACTGATTTGTTTTGATTTTATCTCTCGGTTCAGTTTGTTGCAGTGTGAAATTTATACTAAGATATTAAACGCAATAATGGTATGCTTATTGGAAATGTGTGCATATGAAACTAAAATATTGTTCTAAATTAAAACTTGAGCAAAATGAATTGGAAAAGTAAAATAAAGCATGTCTGCATGACTGAAACTAAAATGTCATTTTTCTTGGCTTTTCTCATCTGATCTACATTCCTGTGAAATCTTATGCATATAGTGATAAAGAAAGAATCTGCATTTATATTGTTTATGCCATCAGGCTTGCTTATCTTATGACAAATGAGATGTTATCACCTCTTAGCTGTAATACTCCCCCTATGAGTATGTGTTTGCTTTTTGGTACTTTCAGCATTTAAACTGGGCTTTCCTCCTTCCTGGCCCATCCCAAGGCTGGCAGATTTAACAACCCAAAGAATCAAGGCATCCAGCAGAGTGGTATTTTAGCATTGGGATTTTACAAACAAGGAAAAGGTTGTCCGAAGAACAAGGGAGGATCCAAAGGAGAACACACAGCAAGCAAACCATGACTAAGTCTGGGGAATCCCACAGAGCTTTGAGACACCACCCAACCTCTCTCTCCATCCTGTGTCATCAGAGGATGATGCTTCCCCAACTGGTCATGTTGGGGAGGACGAGCTGCATCTCCTGACTTCCTGCTGAAGTCTCCTGCTGAAGCTGGTTGCTCTTGGAAAGCAGTCTATTTTAATTCAGTCTCATTCACCTGCAGGCAGAGGTCTTGGCTGTAGCCAAGCTGTGTCAGTTCTCAAGGCAGGGTGAAGGCTCTCCAGCCCTGCTGAGCACTCACAATATCATTATTTTCCAGCTGATGTCTCCCAGCAGTTTAAGCACTCTGACAGTAAGCATCACACTGCCGTGTTGTTAAATGTGTCTCATCCATGCTGTGACATCCAGACACGGCAGAGAAGCCTAGTGCAACCAAGCTCATCCATCTGAGCCAGCCAACTAGGGGCATCACCATGGTCTCACTTCAGTGATGACAAGGTGGTCTCAGCTCTCCAGCCCCTCTGCCCGCCCGCTGGTGGGAGCAAAGAGACTGCAGCCATCAGCAAAGTGCTTTTACCCATAGTGCTGGTGGAGTAGAGCAGATCATCCCAGCATGTATTGGAGATTTCTCCAAAAAAATTATATTTGTGACTCCATCCTGAGAATGGTCATAACCTGAACAGAGAGGTGGAGAACAAGGGACCAGGGTGCAAACCCAGGTCAGAAAAACCCATAGGGGTGCAGGCATTGACTATCAGTATCACAGAATCACCTGGGGTTGGAAGGGACATCTGGAGACCATCTAGTCCAAACCACCTTCATCCCCGTGCCCTTTCTCCTCCATCTGCACTCAATAATAAAACAAAGGGACCATAGTTTGGGGGGGGAAAAAACCTCCCTGGCTGCACAGAACAATTTCCCATCAGGCTGAGCATTTGATTGCAGCAGGGGAAAGGTAGGACCAGGATACTCTGCTCACCATCCAGTGGTGGAAGGAAAGAGGGGATCTGGTATTTAAACCAGCATGTTTTTAGCAAGGGGACGTGGCCGTGACTGTGTTGGAGGGAAGAGCAGACCATCCTTTTGCCAGGACACATGAAACCCACAATAGCAGCTCTGCAGAATGGCAGGGCCGCTCCAAGGCCAGCGTGAGTCGTTAATGGCTTGTCTGTTTACGATGCAAGTGGGCTCAGGAAAAGCTTTAAATGCATATTTTCCTCTTGAAATATTGAGACCAGTGTTTTCATTTTCAGAGGCCTGGGGAAAAATTATGTTTCATATTTTAAAAATAAACACTGCTTTTAGAGAGGTATAAATGCAGACCTATAGTATCCAGCACACCTTTGCCTCTTGCCTTATTTTGAAAGCTTTAATGTTGCTTGTGTGCCACAACCTTTACTAGTGAAAATATTCACCTGAAATGTATTTATCTTTCTTTGCTAATTAACAGCAAAATGACACAGAGAAACTTTATATTTTCCTCTGCAAGAACAGCCATAGAGACTTCATTTACAGAGGGCTCTGAATGATCCCTATTCATGGCAAGAAAGGACTGTCTGCACCAAAAGATCCTTGTACACATGGCAGGGCAACGGGAGAAGCCCATCGTAGGCAGGGCTGGAGGTAAAGTCTCCTGGATTTTATGCTTTTATTTCACTTTGTTCCCTAGTTGTCATAAAAGTAAGGCTGTATCTGTTCTATATATTCAAGGAGCAAACGTGCCTGTGTGTATGTAAGCACACAAGGGTATCAGCGAATATTATTTATACATAATAGCACTCATCTAAATCCATGCCTATATGGTGGATGAGAAGGCTCGACATGAGCTGCCAATGTGCACTGGCAGCCCAGAAGGCCAACCCCATCCTGGGCTGCATCAAAAGCAGCGTGGCCAGCAGGTCCAGGAAGGCGATTCTGCCCCTCTGCTCTGCTCTGGTGAGACCCCACATGGAGCTCTGTGTCCAGCTCTGGAGTCCTCAGCACAGAAAGGACATGGACCTGTTGGAACAGGTCCAGCAGAGGGCCATGAAAATGATCAGAGGGATGGAGCACCTTTCCTATGAGGAGAGGCTGAGACCATTGGGATTGTTCAGCCTGGAGAAAAGAAGGCTCCGGGGAGACCTTAAAGCCCCTTCCAGTACCTGAAGGGGACCTACAGGAGAGATGAGGATGGACACTTAATCAGGGAATATAGTGATAGGACAAGGGGTATTTCACTTTAAACTGAAAGAGAGGAGATTGAGATGAGATCTGGGGAAGAACTTCTTTGGTGTGAGGGTGGTGAGAGCCTGGCCCAGGTTGTCCCAAGAAGCTGTGGCTGCCCATCCCTGGAGGGGTTCAAGGTCAGGTTGGAGGTGTCTTTGAGCAATCTGGTGTGGAGGGAGGTGTCCCTGCCCAGGGCAGGGGGTGGCACTGGGTGGTTTTAATGTCCCTTCCAACTCTAAACATTCTGTGATTCTGTGATTCTATGATATAAAGACATCCATGAAAAGCAAGGAGGAGAGTTATGTGTCCCTCTATGTGCACACATACATATTTATATACATCAACACATACATGTCATCATGCTTATATGCATGTATGGTCACATGTGTATATATGCATAAGCATTTATACATGAAGTTTTTATACGTGCTCTTTGTACATGCACATGAATGCATGAAGGTCTGCATGTGTTTTCTGCACCACTCCACCTGCAATTTTCACATCCTGCATGGTCACTCTTTTAATCTCAGAGGCTCTGAAATAAGAAGCAAATAAAATAAGATGCCTCCAGGCTTGGAAAAGGGCTTCAATGACAGAAAGGGAACAGAACAAGCTCATTTGGAGCATTTGTTCCTTCTCAAGAAAAATTTCCAGCCAGTTCCCGAGATGGAATGACAGTGTGTACCTGGGAAGATAGCAGTGGGACAAATCTGTGCTGATTTTGCATGGCAATATAGCCATCTTCTAATATTTTAATTAACACTTTAATGTTTAAAGAGTGCAGAATAGCCTGGCAACTTCACTAAGGACAGGCCCTTTTTTCCCTAATCAAAGAGTCTTTCTCCACAGGAGCTCTCGCTCTCTGTTGAAGCTCTTTTGGAGTAAAGAGTGGCTCTGGATAAGGGAAGAGAAACTGGACTTTAAATTAAAGGCAGTCTGCCATGGCCCTGCACTAGCACAATGCAGATTAAATGGATGAATCCTCCAAGGGTGCGTGACTGGAAAGGTGAGCAAAGACTTATCCATCAGAGAAGGGCTTTAATCAACTGATAATAGTGTAATACAGTAGTTAAAAAAAAGAAAATAGATGCACTGCTTTGTGATGAACCCATCATTAAATTCATCTTACTCTAGTACCAAATCTCCCTGCTGCTCTTCCATAAAGAAAACATTGGATTTCTGCTCACTTGCAGTATCATCAGTCTTATTTGTTGGTTTAGATTATTGGTTTTTAGTGGCAGGAGCTGTATCTCCCTCATGTGCACAGATGTGAATGTTATGCTGTAAAAAATAAATCACACTTCTAATCTGTCTGTCTATCCTGAGTTTCTTGTCTATTTATCTAGGTAAGGCTACTGAGTTCTTCCTTTCCCCTCCCTGCTCTCCTGCACGGGGGGACACAGACTCATAGAGAAGTAACTGTTTCCCACAGGAAGAAATTTGTTTTGCACCCCAGGTTTTGCCCGTGCCTCCCCGACTCACTCTCCTCTGCCTCTCCCCTCTTCCTGCGACCCAGCATTTCCCTGCAAATTAAGCCAAGGGAGTGAAGCACCCCAATCCCACAGGCTGGCTTCCAGCCCTGTGCTTGGCAGAGGCAGAGACTGAGGGATGATTTGTGTGACCCTGTTCCCATCTCCCCCCCCTCCCTGGGCTCTGCCAGAGGAAGGACACCAGCCTGACACACCGCAGACCGTTTGCTTACCGTGGCAAAGCCCAGGGTTTGCAGATGGGAGCCGGTGATTGGCAGGCCAACCCCAGTTCCCCAGGGCTGGTTTCACTGGTCCCACTGTTACGGCCCCAGATTCCCCACATACCATGCCGTTGCGGGTCTCTTTATAGCTTCCCATCCCCTTCGCCCAGCAATGAAGCCATTGTGGAGAGGCTGGGGGCCGGCAGGGCTGGACATCCTCCCCCTCCCCACCTTGGTGCAATATTTTCTCCTAAGTCTTTCTTGCTTGTCCCTCTCCCCTCGGTGCCCCTCCACCCCCAGCCCCACGTGCCAGGGGCTGGCCCCATGCCTCTCCGAGGAAGGGCAGGTTAATACCTCTGGGCCAAGGCTCTTGCTCACCACTCCGCATCCAGCCTCTGGCTCCTCCACAGCCATGGACAGGACTGTCTCTGCCTTGCTGCTCTCTTTGCTGCTTCTCCTCCAGAGCTATGGAGTTTGCGGGGCCCCTCCACAGCCGAGAGGTAGGTGGGGAGCTCAGCAGTGGTGGGACACATGGTGTCGGTCCTCTACCTTCTTGCCATGGTACTGGGAAGGACATGAAGGAAAAAGAAATACCCAACATCAGTCAGGGAAGCAAAGGAGCTTTCTCAAATATTTTCCCAAGGCAGCAGAACCTGGTGATGTGTTTGCTTCTGCCTCTTGCATTGCTTTAGAGAAAGAGTGGGAGGTCTGTACAGAGGCACAGCAAAGGTGCCATCAGGTCAGCCCCAGCTCCTAGAGCAGCAGCAGCCTCAGGGCTCACTGCTTTTGGCTGGAGGAGGCCCAGGGAGGAGAAAGGCTCTCCTCTGCCTTCCAGAACTTCTTCTCCTACCCACAGCCCAGCAGAGGGACAGTTTTGCCAAGAATTCGAGCAGGAGTTGGCCAGACACCCCAGGCTCTGGTTAACCTCATGGAGCAGGAAGGAACCGACCCAGGGTCAGGTTGCCAAGGATGGGACTTTCCTAAGTCTTACTTCACCCATTCTTCAGCGAAATCCTGCTCTGTTTGTTTTTACAAGTGGGGGTGTAGGGCAGCCAGATGGCAAATGAGCTGCCTGCTCTTTAGGTTGCATGGTCATTAGCTCTTGGTTTGCAATTAGTGCCAGCGAGTAGCGAACACCAAGGGAGGAGGGTCTGGTAGGGAGGACACATCTCTCCTCTGCCAGGGACAGGATGCTGCCAGGGGCCCCAGCCAGGCTGGGGAACTCACTGCAGGAGAGGTGGCCAAGGCAAAAACTACTACTGGTTTTTAAAAATGCTTGAATGATCTTATGGTGATGCAAAACACATATAGCTGGGGAGACTGACAGCTGTAAAATAGGCGTGACAGCGACTGCAGCGTGGGCTGGGGGTCGTGAAGGGGAGTTCTCCAATACACTGACCGGTTTCTCCTCAGTGATTTGGAAAGGGAGGGTTATCTTTGCTGCAGAGCTGCTAAGCACTGCCAAAGTCAGGAAACGAAACAGAGCAGACATTGAACTCAGCCCTACTCTGAGCAATCACTATTTCTAAAATAAACACCTTTTAGTTCTGAGTTACTAGGCAAGTTTCCAATTCTTGTAATGAATAAGGCAAAGACACCCAAAGAGGTATTTTCTGCTAAATCAGTGCATGAAATTCAGTTATTTCTGAATAACTTCAAGTGTGGACACTTTTAAAAATAGAGGAGGATTTTATTTATGGTCTAATTCAACTTTAAAATAAACTATGCTGAATCAAGATGATACTCAGAGCAAGACTCTGACTGTCACCTCCTGGAGATAACCAAGCCCTGTCCTCCAGACCCTGATGTGTGATGTGTGACCAGACAGGATGAAATCCCATTGCTCCCATCTGATATCTCTTGTTTACTCCTCATTTCCCTAAAATGTATTTCACTCTCATAAAAAGAGGATTAAAATGTTATTTAGGGCAAAATCATAGAGCTTCCATAAAAAAAAAACCACAAAAAAACCCAACAACCCCCCCCCAACTTCAACACTTCTATTGGATCTAACTGTTCCTAGGGAAAAATAAATAACTTTTCTTCCTTGGTTTTTGTCTAAAACCAGACGATTTATTAGCTACAGCAGCAAAGGGAAACTGTACTTGATTTCTGGAGGAACTCATTGCAATAATTTGAACCTTTCTCAGTACATTCATTTCTCGCCTGTAAAATGGGCATAACCAATCCCTGGTAAAGGGATTTACAATACCATAGATTGACCACCAACTGAGTTTTTCCTTCCTCTGAAATAAATTATGCAATATAGCAGAAGTTACCCTCGTGGGAAAAGGTTATATGATTGCATTTTAGTGGAAACTAGAGCATCTGACAAAATAACAACTGCCTGATTCTCTCTACACACAGAGCTCTGATGTTTTAGAGAGACCTTTCTGGGAGCCAGAAGCAGATTCTGCATTAATGTCTCTGAGGAAACTAACCTGATTATATTCTTTATAGATATATCACAGGGTATTTATTTTCATCTGTCTGAAAGACTGAAAGCTCCATTAGATTTCACACTGAGGACTAGCTGTAATATTTATGTCATACTTTGGAACAGATTTGTTGGCCCAAAAGCTCACATTTAAAAATCTGTCTGCAGAAATGTCCTTTATGATATAACCTATATCATCCCTCTCTGCAGAAATCAAATATTAACAGAGCACTTGATATCCCTACAGAGACAACATAAGTGATAGGAAAAAAATTGAAAGAACAGAATGCTATAGTATAGATCTGGTGGGAAGAATGGGACAATTCATTTAGAAAATCATAAAAAATATCAGCTCTTTTAATGTTGAAAATTAGGATGGAAAACAGCATGAAAATGAGAATTTTTTTAAATTCTCAGCTCTTTGCATTGCTAATGGTTCCTGTTTATACCATTTACTTTTTACAATGGATATTCATGTCTTACTATGAGGTTGTAGAGATTAACTGTCAATTACGTGGTTCTACATCCCTGTAGAACATTTCTGTGTGCTCTCCCTTCCCAGCTCACAGAAATAAAACAGCGCCGGTCTTTTCTGTGTTACTGCATTTCATTATTAATGCTTCTAGCTGAAAAACACGAGACAGGTTCATGTTATGTTGGTTATTTAATCTGGGTATCTTGACTCACGAGCGAATCCAAACTGCTGAGTTGCATCCTGCTTCTGGTCATGCACAACGAAGACACGATCTCGTTAATTAATGTCTGTACAGATTGCTTACCCATGTCTGAAAAGTGGTAACTCATTTTGAGACTCTTTTTGATGCAGAAGTGCAGGCAGAGGCTTCAGCTTTATTCCTCCCACCCCCTCTAACCCGTGCTGCCATACGTGAGTTAAGTTTCGTGTAGACATTAGCAATAGCCTGGGGTGACAAGTGGGTAACCTGCTCCACAAGTGCAGCGCTGGTTTCTTGTCAGCTTGCTCCTTCAGGAGTACATGTTGTCAGCCAGTAACTGCACTTTTCTTACAAAAGGAAAAAGAACATTTAGAAATATTAGGTTAAAGTGGTCTTCCTGGGCCTCTCTGATGCAGGCAGAGAAAGGATTGCAGCTCGCAGGTCCTTTAGCCTCAGCTGCTGTGCTAGGAAGACCATCCTCTCCCTCCAAGTACACTTTTCTCTCCTTCTTCTTTCATTTTTCTCCTCCCTCCTCACTCTTTTCAGGCACTCTATGCAGAACCAAACCCACAGACCTGGTGTTCATCATCGACAGCTCTCGAAGCGTGCGCCCACACGAGTTTGAGAAAATCAAGGTCTTCATGTCCCAGGTGATCGAGGGGCTGGATGTGGGCCCCAACGCCACCCGGGTGGGTGTCATCAATTATGCTAGTGCTGTCAAGAACGAGTTCTCCCTCAAGGCCTACCAAACCAAAGCTGGGCTCCTGCAAGCTGTCCGGAAGATAGAGCCACTCTCCACTGGGACTATGACTGGTCTGGCTATCCAGTTTGCCATTAGCCAGGCATTTAGTGACTCAGAAGGGGCCAGGGTGAGGTCTCCCAATTTTAACAAGGTAAGAAAATTATCCAATTTCTTGGATGCTCCTTCTCTCATGTGGTTCATCATGGAGTGGTTCGAAAGGAGAAGAAGGAAAGATAATTTTCCTCTGGGGTCTGAGTACATGGGGACAAGTGGTGGTTAATTGTCAAAGGTGGCACACCTTTGGAGGTGAAAACCTCCAAACTCTTCTTGAAAGCAAAGCTCAACTTGCTTTTGGGCAGAGCTGGCCAGAAGTTGCCCAGGTAAATTTAATCCAGCTTCTCTAGCTCTGCCTGGAGTGTCCTTTGGGATATCCTATGGGATATTTGCTGTTTCCAGTCTGCCCACAACATCCTGCCGTGAGATCTCAGCCAGGTTTGCTAGGCATCAATGTACCAGGAGGAGCAAAGCTTGTCTTCCCCAAACTATTGTAATAAAGATGCTTCAGAATTCAACATAGTAAAAAGTGAGGCAATCTTCTGAAACTTTCCTTTGACATGGTCCCTTTCATCCGTAGATATAAAGCAAAGTCCTATTTCAGTGCCCTCCACTGCTCTTCCAGCTTTTCAAAGGCTGGATGATGGCTGGTTTCCATTCTGGGTATTCTCTTCAGGTACACAGATTTTACAGACCATTTAGCATTTAAGGCTGTGGTATAAGGTCAGTTTGATCCTACATGTGGTTGCATCACTTTTCCTGGCCTGTATTCCCTGTCTGGGAAGCTCAGTCTTAAAAAAATTATTCCCTCATTCATTCTCTCTGGATTTGACCATGAATGAAACTAAACCCCAGCCCAGTGAGCGTCACCAGGACAACTATCTTCTGAGTGTGTGGAGAATGTATATTCTTGGCAATATGTGTTTTAGCTAAACATCCTGAACATACTTCCTAGGCCCTCGTGTCCTGTGCCAGTTCCACTGGCTCTCTGCTATGAGATTGGACCAGAAAAATAAGCAAAGGTGTTAGCAAGCAGCTAGAGCTTCTACCAGCTGGACAAAAGCCCAGCTGTTGGAGCCAGGAAGCCTGGGATTTTTCTCCCAATTACAATATGTTTGGAATATCGGTCACTTTCCATTTCTCTCACTGCTAGTAATGCTCTAGGGCAGGCAGAGCAGACCATGGAAGAGATGCCCAGGGATGGCAAGTCAGAAATGTTACTGAAAAGTGTAAATTAGGCAGTGGTAAAGATCTGACAACTCCAAAAATCATCAACCTGAATACTCTGCTCATCTGGAATTCACAAGAATACCCTAAAAATGAGGCTGTCACCTACAAGGATGATTAATTCAAACTGACTTTGTGTGCCCCCTCACTTTGTGGAATTATAAGCACCTTGCAAATATGAATGAGTTTATCCTCATATGGCCTTTTATCATAGTATTTGAAGACCTATTTTAAGGTGACCATGCTTAGGTCAGGACTGGAACCCAGTCCTGATTTATACAATAGTATTATAATACTTTCAGTGTTAGTCTCTTTTTTTCCCCTTAATACAGCCTGACACCTTACATGCAGCATTGACCATTACTGTAAATTGAAGAGACATTTTCTCTGAGCTGTCTGTGAAAATGCCTGGATCTTTATCTAACTAATCTCTTCCACACCATTTAAGTAACCCCTTTTCCTGCACACTACTTTCCTGCTCTTGTCTACTCTGCAGCTGGGCTGCCAGACCACTCACTCAGCACACTCTTGCAATACTTGTGGTTTCCTGTCATCTCAAAAGGCATGAGGGCTGCAAAGCCCTGTTAATGCACCAAGCAAGCCTGTAGTTTAAATATCTGATCACTTCAAAAGAAAATTAAATGTATTTACTAACTTACTGCAGAAGCACGTTTCTGTAGACAAAGAACACTAAAGTTGCTTTGTCTCCCTGAAACTTTATTTCCTAGGCATCTGAAAAAGCAGAATAATAGTGGTCTTTCTAATGATTTATCTTATTCATCAAAAGAAGAAAGAAAATCACTACAGGCTTTTTCCTCTTCCATTCCGCTGTGGGTCTGGTCAAAGAGACAGAATCGCAGAAAAGCTGAGGTTGGAAGGAACCTCTGGAAGTCATATTGACCAACACCTTCTCTGAAGCAGGGTTGCCCAGGACCATGTCCAGATGGCTTTAGAATACCTCCAAAGTGAGACTCTCCAAACCATTTATATTCCTTGGCTCACTGGTTATTTTTTGCTTTTTTCCACGATGCCTTGAAGTCCAGCAAACTTTTCCCTTCTGTGATGCTGATGCTGCTCAGGGTGGCTCCACCATCTGCCCAACAGGACGAATGCAGTAATTTAGGGAAGCAAAGCTTTCAGAAACATTGGATATGGTCCTTGCTCCTTCACACGGCAGAAGTCCAGCAAGGACTGGGACTTGTGCTGGGATTGTGGGACACTGGCAAAGCCTCACAAGATCACTTGGTCCTACTGTGCTCTGTGCAGCAAATGCCACACCAGGGCAGGGAAAAGCACTATTTGTGTCTGTAAGAGTTCAGAGTAAAGTCTGTTTATACCTTTATCCTCCAGGGGTGCCCAATTACTTTTATCTTTCTTTAGGAGAAACAACAAATAGATTGTCAAAATGCTGAGAAAATCAAGGGCTTATTCAACTTTCTGCCCAATTCCCCTTTCAGTGCTGCTACAACATTCATGTTGTATGCTGCATAATGAGACATAGCTACCTCATTAACTGCTGGATTGCCTACGCATGGCAACCCTGAAATAAAAATACCTAGGGATACCCAAGAACACTCTGGTGCCTTAGTTAACCAAGAATAAATTGTGTCATGACAATATGAGAGATTTCTGTATGACAGAAGTAACACAAGAAGGATGTAGAAAAGTAAGGAATTTGCAGGGAAATGAAAGGTGGTGGATAAAATGAGTAAAAATTTTGAAAATTTTGACCTTGAAAAGTAAAAGTTTCTGAGTTTCCCTAGGGCAAAACTGGAGACCCTGCTCAGCTATTTGATCAGGTGTTCACCCTTTCTTAATTTTTCTCACATGGCTACCTGCTAAGTCCAGCCCGAGTCCTTCAGCCTCTCCAGCCTGAAGTGGTTGCTCCTTTCCTCCAAACTGTCTCTTGCTCTTTACCAAAGAAGACACATACCAGAACTATCCGCTTTTAAATTGAGACAAGGTGATAACACAGAGAATTTTACAGAATTTCAGAATTTTCAGAAACTGAAATTACAGATATCCCGTGTCTGCAAATAATTTGGAGGTAGATTTAAAAAAAAAAAAAAAAGATGGGTGTTTTTTCACTAGAACTCACTGCCTTAAGCTATCAGGGAGGGCAAATGTTTGGGACAAGGAGCAGGTATAGTAGGAAAAAATGAGGATTTCTTGATTATCAACATAACTACATGTGATATCAAGATCACTTTATACTTGTTCTGTTTCTTGCACTCTTTCTGTAAGCATCTGGTCCTGGGCATGATCACAGACAGGATCCCTGACTGCTCTGATGCACTCTTACATTTACTTTAGCCATAGGTTCACTGATTAATTCCTGATGCTTGGTCCAGAGTCTTTGTACCCAGAATCTTTGTTTTCTCCAATAGGAGATCAGAAAGTAGCATGAATTTTGAGTGCCCTACAGTAGATTTTCATACAGATCCATTGTGATGAAGATCCAGATGTGGAGGGTGCTACCAGACCAGGTGCAACCCTCCTGGGTTGTATCTGGGGCTCAGGCCTATGTGAAGATGCCACCTTGATATGAAGAAACAAAGAAACTGATTAAACTTGAAGAATCACTTTATTTCAATGGAGAAATGCAGGAGGACATGCAACACCTCCCTCTTGTGACAAATAACAAGAGAAAGATATGCAGCTGCTGACAGAAACCTGTTCATGGGGTGGTGTTGCTCACAGAACCTACTTGATAATACATCTTCTTTCCTGACAGGTTGGTTTTTGATAAGCTCTAATTGGCAGCCCCCACCTAGGAGCTGCTGTGTGTGTGCGGAAAGCAGAGCTGCCAAGCGGCTGAGGCGAGGGCTCTCTCTCCTGGCAGAAAGCTCCACTGCATGGCTGGCTCTGACCTTCGTTTGGCTGCTGGTCCAGAAACAACCCAAGGGCTCCTGTTGGTCAATCTTTGCTTTTCATGTTCATTCTCCTTTACAACACACACTGACATCTGCCACAGGTGACACTTCTCTTTATTCTGGCCATGAGCTGAAGATAAATACTTGCATTTATTTTTTTTTCCCCTTGGAAGCAGTCAGTTGCAGAACTCTGATGTCACCAGCGATTTTTTCATTTTGTAGACCTTAAGAAGTGCGGATAAACTTACAGGCCTTCCCCTGGTTGAAAACATCTGTATTTTTCCAGGTTCACCCAGTTTTTGTACAGGAGAAAAGCTCTGAAAGGGGCTTTTAAGATCAGTTCAGTGTTGCAGAATTACTCTGGGGGACAACTGCCGCATTCGTCCATCCCTCAGATGAAGGGGGACCAGGGGGAGAAGGAGATGCTTCATTGCAAGGTCAGAGCCCCTTTGACACATGGGGCAAGGAAACCCACTCCTGAGCTTACCCAAGATGATTTTTTTCCACCTGAGGGTGTAAACTAGCCATCATGCTGTCCTAACTGAGCAGCTGTTGGGTCTGATTTATCTTCAGAAGATGGAGAACATACATGGCATAGAGGAACATGACAAATACTGCCTTAATGGTCAGATGATAGTTCATCAGACTCACTGTTGCTGCCATATACATTTTTTTTCTGCCTTTTTCTTTTGATGTTTCCTTATCTTCTGCATTACTGAGGGTATTTGCCTGTCATGTGTTTTATTTCTTCTTAACAGCTCACCTGCTCCTCTTGATTATATTTCTCCATACTTTATTACATCCCAGTCAGTTGCTTAGGACTTGACAGTGGTTTTATAATAAAACAGTTGTAAGGAAAAGTGGCAGGAGCAAATGAATTGGCAAAGAGCAAAAATACGTTTTGTGACAAAGTCACTTATCAGAAGAAAAATAGAAAGGAAAAATTGGACCATCCAGCAACAGGAGCAGGGCTCTTGGAGACTTTCCACCCATTCAAGGCTCCATTTAATCCAGGGTGAAAGCCAGTTCCCACTTAAACCAGCTGTCATTCTAGTGCTGGTGTTGGTAGGGGTAGGATTTCACTTTTGTTATTTATTGTAGAACAGGGAATCAGAAATCATGGCAGGCACTGACACACACCGTGACCTGAGGCAGGATTCTTCCCCTCGCTCTGCTTCAGCTTCTCCTTTATAGAATAGGGAAAAGTCTTCATCTCATGTCATTTCCATGACATTTCCTGAGATTCTTTAAAGTCCTAGACTGAGTCAGAATTTTCCTTTGTATCAGATGGGGGTTCATGAAGACAGTTAGAGTTTGGTTTGAGCATCAGTTTGCGAATGAAGAACACAACCTTTACTTTGGTTTCCTTGGGGGCAAGATGCACCAGTTGTCCCTTAATTAAATCAGTCAGGTCCCTGGCAGTTTAACCTTTCCAGTTCAGAAGGAAACAAGCTCCACATAAAAGAATGTCTTGTGTGATCTCGGGAAGAACAGGAAGAGGGGGAAGAAGGGGTGGAATTCCCTTTTTCTTTAATTTTAGAAAATATGAAGTCTTTACTAACCCAGGATGCTCCACAAGCAATACATTCAAGCATACACCTTATCTTTGCCCTCCTCTGTGTAGGTGGCGATTGTTGTGACTGATGGCCGTCCCCAGGATGGAGTGCAGGACGTGTCAGCAAGGGCCAGAGCTGCTGGCATCGAGATCTTTGCCATCGGGGTTGGCCGGGTGGACATGCACACGCTGCGGCAGATTGCTAGCCAGCCCCTGGATGACCATGTGGACTATGTGGAGAGCTACAGTGTTATAGAGAAGCTGACCCACAAGTTCCAAGAAGCTTTCTGTGGTAAGTCCTTGCCACAACCCCCGGGTCCCTAGCCAAGAGCTGCAAGTGGCCGCCAGCAAGATTTTCTCATGGAAGTTGTATGTCTGTGATCATCCTTCATCCATCTGCTTCCTTGTTCCAAGGATGTGGGTCTGCAGGAGCACGAAGCAGTATGCTCTTTGAAGTTGCCTTTCAAGAACTTCAGGTTTTGTTTAGGGAATTTCAGGTTGTAGTTAAAAGGAATCTCCAGACTTCACTGACACAGAAGAGTTTGTAAACATGACCCATGTACTCCTTGAGGCACTGAAAAAGAACCTGGAAAACATAATCCTTAATATAGATAAAATGAATGTCTGTATGTTTAAGCCTACCTGGGCAGTTCTGAGAACCTGGCTTGTAATTTTCCCCACCAGTATCGTCTTCTGAATTCCCAGTTAAGCAAGGGATGGTTTCGCTTCCTTGCTGGAGGCTGAATCTTTTCCTGACTGTGCTGTTGTTTTTGCAAGCCTTGTGAGGCAGGAGGCTCTCCTGGCTGGTGCAGTATATAATACCTTTCTGCACAATGTATAAAAAGAGCCTGACTCTCCTATAAACACATATTCACTCCTACACCAAGTGGTGACTGGAGTGAGAACGCTTCATTACTCCCAAACGTACCCACAAGACTGCAGGAGGTGATCTGTCAGTTCCCATTTGATGTGTCAGCAGGAGAGGCCAGGGGGGGAAGGTTCTCACCCCCATCCCTTCAAAGCACAGACGTGTGGCCACACTATTTAAAAGGTGTGACATACCGTGGTGCCTGTGGCAAGGCACTGCGAACACATACGTGCAGGTGGACCTGTAAAACTCTCCGAGACCAATTTCTTCAAGAGGTGTAAAATCTCATGATTCAGCTTTCAGGCTGAAAGTGATGGGGGTAGGCAGCTTTTTGTCAAGGAAAATTTCCTCCTCTGTAGGAAAGAGGAAAATTTTGAATATAAAGTGAGTCGTGTATTATAATCAGGTGTCACTGCTTCAGAAGCTCATCAAAGAGGGGAACAAATACTTCATACTGAATGGGGATAGAGACAAGTTTTGAGAAGGTGGAATCCAGGCCATGAATATCTGTGGGAGTTTGTGTTGGCTGCCCTGGAGTCAGGAGTCAGCCAGAGAGGGAGAAGCCTGACAATGTGCTTTGAAGTTCTGGCATTGGTGTCATTCAACAAGATAAAGAGGGGGGAAAAAAATCCTTTATGTGCCTTGCTTTTCAAATTTGTAACATGCAGATGACAAAGCTCTCCCAGTGGTAAAAACCCTCAGAGAGGTTCCAAGGGAAGCACTGTGCTAAGGATTATTATAGCTAACAGAGAATAGCACTGTCCTAACTGCCAAGTGGGCTGTTATCGTGTCATGCAAGCAGCTGCACAAAACCATCCTTGGAGATGTACCCAACCACCACCTGCTACTGCGGAGTGGGGTTTGTGGATACTGACAGCAGGATGAGCTGCGCAGCACTACCCAAGCTGTTTCCCACAACGCTCAACAAAGACATGGGGAAAAGGCAGCCCCTTGGTGATCCAGCCACTGGTTAGGCTAATAACATCTCTGTAGGCTTCAGAGAACTCAGCTTGAGAGCCCAGTGTTGCAGCCATCTGCATGGTTAGCAATATTCCTAATTATAGGAGCTACCTATCTGCTGGAAAGATCTACCAGTGCCGGCACAATATGCTTACATGAATTGGGAAGGCCAGAAGAACTAAATACATGCAGAGTAGAACTCAAATAACTTGAAATAATGAAGAGAAACCCTTTACATTTAAAAGACTGCACCACCTCCTATCACTATGATAGAACCAGAAATGCTCGGTTTTCTACACAGATTTCTCTGCAATTTGTAAAGGAATTGCTTCCTTTACAGACCAGGTCTGTTTACTTTTGAGTTTGTTTTCCATCGTGGTTGCTGTGGCTGTGACAGTGTTGTCAGTCTCTGAGCGCTGCTGGCTCTGACTGCTGCAATTCAGCTTCTGTTTGCTCAGCATCTCAGGAGTCAGATCCAGGTTAAGATCAGCAGGCAGAAGCGTTTGCAGAGAGAGAATCTGAAAGCTGAACGTGCAAGGGTAGCTCTGAAGTGAAATCCAAGGCCGTTTGCACATTAATTCCATCCAGAAAAGACAACTGTACGTGGGGCTGAACTCACTAATCATAATTGTACTACATAGCCAGAAAAAATGGGTACTGGCCAGCCCAGATGGTAGGCTGGAGACCAAATCTCATCCAGTACCTTTGGAGAGTGAAGTATATTGTGATATGCTCAACTGACAAATGGTTTCTGCCCTCAGTATGGAGACTATTTCTAGTCCCGGTTGTGCCAGGAGTTGAGTTGAGTCAGGAGAATTGTGAAAATTTCTCCTTGCCTCTTCTTTTGAGAGCAGTCCCGAGGAGAAGGACTTGGGGGTGTTGGTGGATAAGAAAGTCATTGTGAGTCAGCAATGTGCACTGGCAGCCCAGAAAACCAACCATATCTTGGGCTGATTCAAAAGAAGTGTGGCCAGCAGCTCCAGGGAAGTGATTCTGTCCCTCTGTTCTGCTCTGCTCTGCTCTGGAGAGACTCTACCTGGAGCACTGTGTCCAGCTTTGGAGTCCTCAGCACAGAAAGGTCATGGACCAGTTGGAATGAGTTGGAATGAGTTCAGTGGATGGCCATGAAGATGTTCCAAAGGCTGGAGCCCCTTTGCTGTGAGGACAGGCTGAGAGAGTTGGGGATTCTCAGCCTGGAGAAGAGAAGGCTCCAGGGAGACCTTAGAGCCCCTTCCAGTCCCTAAAGGGGCTCCAGAAAAGCTGGGGAGGGACTCTGGATCAGGGAGAGGAGCTCTAGGACAAGGGGGAAGGGCTTGACACTGAAAGAGGGGAGATTGAGATGAGATCTGTGGAGGAACATCTTTGCTGTGAGGGTGGTGAGTCTGGCCCAGGTTGCCCAGAGAAGCTGTGGAGGGGTTCAAGGCCATGTTGGAGGGGGCTTGGAGCATCCTGGTGTGGTGGGAGGTGTCCCTGCCCAGGGCAAGGGGTGGAACTGGATGGATGGTGGACCTCTGTTGCTTTGTCTTGCTGCAGAGTGGGTTTGGTTATCTCTGAGTGTATGCGAAAAATATCGTGTTTTGTGGATGGGCCAAGCAGGCTCTGGGTTGAAAAGCCCTGGCACGGTCTCTGATTTTATTCTGCACTTTTGCCCACAGTGGTGTCAGACCTCTGTGCCACTGGAGACCATGACTGTGAGCAGATCTGCATCAGCACACCAGGAGCCTACAAGTGTGCTTGTAAAGAGGGTTTCACACTGAACAACGATGGGAAGACCTGCAGCGGTATGTAATGATTTCCGTTTGTCCTGAGACAAGTTGTGGTCTGCAATGGTGCAGTGGGGATAAGATTGAGACATCCTCTGTTCAAAAAGGGCAGAAAAGGAAACCATGCAGTTAGAAACAGGAATTACTTTGAAAACATCAGTGTCAAGTGTTGTTAAATATTGATTGATTAAAGCTCTTTCATTAGTGATAAAATGAAACTGGGGGCTATATTTTCCTACATAATTAATTGGGGTCTTAGTTGCTGTCTTCTTTCACCCTCTTCTGATATTTTGCTTCAGCTTGCAGTGGTGGGTCAGGATCTGCCCTGGACCTCGTTTTCCTGATTGATGGCTCCAAGAGCGTGCGGCCTGAGAACTTTGAGCTGGTGAAGAAATTCATTAACCAAATTGTGGACTCACTGGAGGTGTCAGAGAAACAGGCCCAGGTTGGCCTGGTTCAGTACTCCAGTTCTGTCAGGCAGGAGTTTCCACTGGGGCAGTTCAAGAACAAGAAGGACATCAAAGCAGCAGTCAAGAAAATGGCCTACATGGAGAAAGGAACAATGACGGGCCAGGCTCTGAAGTACCTCATTGACAGTTCCTTTTCCATTATCAATGGAGCAAGGCCTGGGGTCCCCAAGGTGGGCATAGTCTTCACTGATGGACGATCACAAGATTACATCACTGATGCTGCTAAGAAAGCCAAAGACTTGGGTAGGTCTCCTGAATTCTCAGTGGTTTGTTTCTCCCTTGAGCCAAGTCCTGCATCTAGTAGCAGCATAGATAAACTCTTTTCCTGGAGATGTCTCTTATCTAGGATAGAAACAGGTTACTACAGAGTGATTTTGTTGCCTGAGTACCCCTGCATGCTCATAAAGAACTTGGAGCGACTCTGGCTAGGCTTCAGATGAATCTTCAGTTGCCAGCAGCTGAGTTTAGCTTCCACAGCCCCTCCATGTTTTCGATGTAAGTATGCTGGAGGTCTCTGCTGGGCAGGATGGAGTTTCACACATTTGGTGTGGGATGCACATAGGTCTAACACTCTTCCTGCAAATGTGAAGGAAACCACAGGGAGGAGCTGGGGATGTGTCTGATATTGGTAATGGAAGTCAGGTCAACATCGGTGGTACTCAATGGGTGAGGCAAAGATGACCACCAGAGAGTCCCTTGGAGAGCAGTGGGAGTTGTAGGGCCAAGTGTGGCTTGGCTGTGTCAGCCCTAAGGTCTGGGACAGAAAAAGGAGAAATAAAGCAATAAATAAGGCAGAAATGCAGATTAAGGGAGTTGCTGTGGACTCCCTGCCCAAATCCCAGACACACCCACACACACTAATGAGAAACTTTCTTCAGCTTCTACTGGAATATTAAAAGCACACAGTAGCTGCATATTGATATATTTATATTTCTAAATAATCATTAAATATAAATATCTTGAGATCTGCCCCTTTGCTGTCCTGCTGAACAAGTTCCCAGTCTCCTGACATGTCTGTGTTAAGTGGACACAGCCCAAGTGAATTCGCTCATGAATTGCTAAATTCTTTACTTCTTTTTAACTTCCTTCTCAACCACTAGATGGGACTAAGGGCTAGCACATAATAATAAAGGTCAGGTACGAGCTCATGGAATGCTGATGTTTACAAAGCAAATTGATATGTTAGGCAGATGTCCAGCTATTAGAAAACAAAAACTCCTTATAAACTGTATCTATAGAATTTATTTCTCTTTGATGATTAAGCTTTAGGCCTTTTTTCTTCCTCTTCTCTTGTTCTGATGTGATTTCAGGGGATAAATAACAAGATGCTTATAACTAGACTCCAAACTTGTTCCTTGAGTTGAACATTGATACAAAACCAAATATTAGACACATCCAGAGATAGAAAGACAAGGCAAAAAGAAGAAGAGTGGAAAGCATTACCGGTGTCTAGACATGGGCAAGCAGAGACAAATATTTCCAGAGGGGTTAACTGGTATCACTGCTCCAGTCAATGGAAACCTGCAATTCAGTTCAATAGAAACAGGTTTTAGCCACAGGTGTCCAATCAATCTCTTGGCAATGAAGCACCTGGGTAACTCACCGTATGGGTTGCTCTTCACAGTCATATCTTGACAGATATGAGTTGCAATTTTAGAAAGAGATTCAGCTACAGTTTTGCTGAACCACAGGTCTCCATTGCACAGGGGGACTTTGCCACAGCACGGGCTGACTAACATTGGTTGCAGGCTATTTTGAAAACTTCCATTGTTTCTTTTTACGGTATTATCACATGTCCCTATTAGCTGGATGCATGGCAGGGTGTTATGATTATCTGTCCCTTCTTGTATGTCCCACCACTGTCCTTGTGGAGATAATGGTCATTGTCTGGATAATTCTAGTAAAGCTTTGCCTGCAAAATTATTTTAGAACCTGATTGACCTCATTGAAATAAGTCTATAACAGTGGAGGGTAAGGGGGTTAATTTCCCCATTAATATCTACACATTTGTGTAGATGCTGGAGCTCCAGAAGATCAGGAAGGATGTACAAACGAATGGGGGGTGGGTACCAGAGCAGCAAGATGCTTCGTGGCTGTCCAAGTGACAGGATCCCCTTGCTTCCAGGCTTTAGGATGTTTGCTGTGGGAGTTGGCAACGCGGTTGAGGATGAGCTGAGGGAAATTGCTTCAGAACCAGTAGCCGAGCACTACTTCTACTCAGCTGACTTCAGAACCATCAGCAAGATCGGGAAGAAGCTGCAAATGAAAATCTGCATTGGTAAGAGGGGGAACTGGGGAGAGGGGGGATTCAATCATAGAATTTGAAGGCTGGAAGCAGAAGACAAAAAATGCCCCTTCAGATGGATGTTACAAAGAACTTTCTGTTCTTAGTGTGTTGGGTTGGCAAAGTGCTTGGAAGGATGATGAGACATCAACATTTTGGGTGGTTACCTGAACCACAGCCACCCTTACACCTCATCTGTCTCACCATCTCAAAAACTGCATTCTCCTTCCCTTTTCCTCCACATGATGAACTCATGGCTGTACCAGGTCCTGGGAATAGCCAAAAGTGACATAAGGAAAGAAAAGTTGCTCTTAAAAGAGAAGCTAAGGGCTGATTTATTTGGCTTAGTTTGAAGATCATCACAAAATTGGGTATCTGAGTTGAACCTCACTAACCACTGGTGCTTCTACAGTCAAACAGGCACCACAGGGGTGACAGATTTATCATTAAAATAAGCACCTGATATCTTCCACATGACTCATAGGTGTCTAAATTTGAACCACCTGAATGCTAAGTTGTTCACATTTGGATAGCCCAATGAAGCAAAGGCTGAGTGAGGACTGAATTTGGATACAGGGCATGACAAGAGGAGGTAAAGAATAATAAAAAATGTAAAGAATGTTGACCTGTAAATAATATGAATCTAAAAATTATTTTAAAAGAGCTACCACATTTATTTTAGATTTTTGTTTTAAGCAATCATATATCTCCTACGAAACATTGGCCTTTTGCAAAGCATGTGCTTCATCAGGCAGATCACAGTGAATCCCAAACACTCAGGCTTCATTTAAGACATTGAATGCCTTGCAGCTCTTCTGAGCACTACTCTGCCAGGCTCACCAGAAACCTGGCACTGTCTCGTGGAGTCCAGGTGCTCAGGTTCCTTTATCCTGTCAGGCAAATGTTTTCTTCCAGTTCCCACACTGCTCTGATGGGGCACATTTAGTTCCCAAGAGAGCTTTGCCAAGCTCAGATCATGAGTGTGGAGACCTGCTCTTGAGTGGCCCATGGCCCCACACAATGCAGAGACCTCCACTGCTGTCATAGCAGGAGGAGATGTTTTACAGCATCAACTGGATGAAATAATGCACATTGCCAAATTATAATCTCCTTTTTACTTTTCTTTGCAATTTCTATATCTGTTATCTGTGCCAAAACCAAGAGACATCCATGTAAATATTAGTAGGTCAACAGTAGGTGACTACTACAGGTGATCCTCCCTGATTGTATACTAGAGAGACTAGAGAGACTCAGTAAGTTAGGGGCCTTGCCTCAGGAAAATCAGATTTGGTTCCTTCCAGCCCTATAGATGTCCAAGGTCACATTGGGCAAGTGCCCTATTCTCCAGATTCCTTAAGATGGGACCTTCCTTTCCTCCTGGGAAAGGCTGAGAGTGGCAAAACTCTCCAGGGTCCCGTGTCCGCAGAGCCTGCTAACCAGGCCTGCAAGATACTCCCTTTGGTATGGCTACTTTAAAAAGTAGAGGTCGATCCAAGAACAAGATGATGGGATCTACATGAAAATCCCCAATGTATTGTATTTAAATATCTTCCAAGAAAGCAAATCCATTTAAAATTCAAAAAAAGTAAAAGTAAGTTTTAGAAAAAGTAATTGTTTGCAAAAACTATCAATTTTCGTACATATCTTAACATTTTAGCTTTGAAAAAAAAATAAGAAAGGAAAGGAATATTTGTATATGTTTGATTTCCAGTGCCAGCTTGTATTTATCAACAGATGACTAGAAATCTTCTCTTAATATCCAGCTTTAGTTTACTCATGACCAGTTTAATCCTGTTGTGGTTTTGTGCAAGTCCCTTAAAAAGTCCTTCCCTTATTTACTCCTGCCATTTCCTAAGCAGTTGGACTGACTCATTGTGGTCTTGTAAACATCTCCTTCCTTTTCCCAGTCATCTCAGTACCATTTTTTTTTGCTCCTTTTCCAGTTTAAGTTAATTTTTCTTGAAGAGCATAAGTAAATTGACATAGATTAGCAAACTGATTAATGCACATTGCTCTGCCTGCTCAAGAAATGGATTGCTGAAGCAAAGCTCAAACAAAAAAAAGCTCAGATGGCAAACATTGTCTCCAACTTTTATTTCACAAAATAAGAGTATGGCCCATCACAGTGCTGTTATTGGGGAGAAAATAGAGATTGTTTCGGACACTGCATTTGGTCAGATTCCATAGCACCACTAGTAAAACTCAGTGGTTTTTCAGGAAACTTGTAAATCTGGGAAAGACTTTTTTGCACAGAACCTGGCCTATAAAACAAGAAAATGTGAGATTCTCTACTCATCTGAGGTTAAAGCCAGAAGTGATCACTCAGAGAATTAGGAGGAATGATATTTTAATTTCCTTCATATTTGTGATGAAGAAAATAAGAATTTCTTTGCTTCACTGGTCTCAGTGGTTTTGATTTATTCCTTATTTTTGTGCCACTTTAAACTCATTTTCTTGATATTCTGATCCACAGAGGAAGACCCATGTGAATGCAAATCTATTATGAAGTTCCAGACAAAAGTAGAAGACCTCATAAATTCATTGCAGCAGAAATATATCCTTTAGAAGCTGTCTGTGTTCATAACTCAACCTACTGAGTTGTGCCTTCTGGTGGGGTCAGTGGGGAAAGTCTATTTGTGGGGGGAGGAGATTGGGTGGATGTTCAGGGAAGTGGGAAACAAGACACTTGGATTATGAATGTGTGCAACAAGAAGTTACACACCAGATATGTCAGTGCACATCTACTGCTCTGACACAGAATCAGTAGATCAAAACCAACAGACTCGAAGTAGAATATGTCAATGCATTGCAACACCACAATGAACTGTGGGCATCAAGATCTAGGTCAGTTTTTAGAAAGAACCCTAAATGAGCCAATGTGACAAGTGTGGAAGCCTGGTCCGTGCACGGGATGATGCTGCTTCCTCTGCAGGTGTCAGAGGTGCCTGCAGAGGTGCATCCTCTGCACCAACTCTGTGGGTGTTGTGAAGCAGGCCAGAATGTAAGGGCTGAGAGCAGCAGTGGCCAACACTGGGCTGTGAGGAGTAGAAACCACTGGGGCACACATGCAGCTGACTCACTCAGTCATTAAATCTCCATGGTTGGGATTTTTTTTATCTGACAGTAAATGTCTACAATGCAAACATCTGAATTGGCTACCTAAATTCATCCATAGCACTGGAGGCAAAGAGAGTCTTCTACAGCAAACCATCTCTGACCATATAGTTGGTGGCATGGATTAAGTCAGATGGATGGGTCTAGTTGTCAGAGGGACAAGTCCAGTAGTCAGAGGGATAGGTCAAATAGTCAGAGGGATGGGTCCAATTCCCCCCAGTCTGGAGAGTCTTCCAGGTAACTGCTCACTGCAAATATCTCCAGCAAGGTGAGTCGGATCTCAGCTGAAGTGAGTTTGTGGGGTCACATCGTGCCATGCTGGGTCCTGTCATATTGCACAAAGAGCATAAATAAGTTGTTGAAAGTGAAACAATAAAAAGAAAAGAATATGATTAACATTCAAACTTCAGATGGGGAGAGAAATTAGTGAAACCTTGAGGTGGCTCACACAGGGCTGGGGAGATTTTTCATTACTGAGAGTAAGGAGAGAATATAATTTTAAAAGCAATTTATTCACATATTTCTGTGCTTTGCTATGTCAGTTGCACAGTATATTTTCTATCCTTTAACTCAAATTGAGTGAAATCCATGACTTCTGTTATGCAAAAGGTCAGAGTAAATCAGTAGGTCTCACCCAGTGGGTTGCTGCTCCCAGGCACATCATGAAAAGCAATTAATGAAAAGAGCAGAAAATTGTGACACACTATATAAATCTAAGAAAAACACTCTGCTCCACTCTTCATGCAACCCTGATGGCTCAAGGTCAGGGATTCTTTGTCAACCACTCAAAACACACTCCAGTCATTCTCACATTTTTAACTCTTCCTCTCACAGTAATTTTACAGGTGCATATGAACGTGGGTGCATGCGTGAATATTTTCTACCTTCACTAAAAGTTCATCAAAGTGAACAGCTGTGGAAATGCCAGAGTAGGGGATGCTGGGATTCCTCTGCTGCCTGCTTCCAGCGAGGTAGCTCCCCTCATTATCTGCTTGAGCAATGAATCACTAACCTGTACTGTCATTTTTTCCCCTTAACTCCTGCTCACTGGAAGCTGTGGCAAAGAGGATCGAAGCCCTGGAGAACAAGATCATCTAAATCCCCAAACCAATATTATTTCTCTCCTTCCTAAGGTAACAAAACTAGATCCTCCTTCACTTGTGGCGGAGGGCAGCTCAACCACACTACTACGGCCAGCTTGTATTTTTATAAAGAGACTAGTCTACCTGCATTTGTTTAAAAGGGAAGAAATATAACAGTAGAGCAGACATTGTATAATGGGCAGAGCACTGTGTGTGACTGAGAGCTAGACCATGCTAATGTTTGTTGCATCGTATAGAATGCATATATTAAAGAAACGGAAAGAGTTGTTTTTGATTTAAAGCTTAATATATGTGTTAACAAGTACTTGATTATGAGTTCTGTGAATCCTCGCTGTGTTCTTCTGCATCTTTTGTTTCTATGCATGAGATAATTTAATTTAAAAGTCAAAGTGACTTAAAATCAACTCAGATGCTGAGTGCAAAATGTCAAAGCCGCTGATCAGCTTATTATTGTAAGCATGATGCATTTGTCAGTAAGTAGGTGAAATATATTAATGATCTCCAAGTGCGTGTTGCAGACAAGGTAGAGTAGGATGCTGCTGGTAGTTGGGTTTATCTGTAGCTGCTGTACAACATAGGAAGAAGAAAAGCTCAGCTTTCCTAGCCAGCCAGTGCTCTCACGATGTCCCAGTGGACTATTACCTGAGCCAGACCTGTTCTGGGGAAGTCCTGATAATGTGCAATGAGCCAGTGGCTGTGGCTCTAAGGCCAGGTGGCACTGTTAGCAGCAGCCCCAGGGGATGTGCCCCTGGTCCTCAGCTCCCTGGTCTTCACCTCCTCAAGTGAAGCTACAAGATGTCCCCAGCAACTAAACCACAGGGAACTGCTGCTGGAGCTGCTGCTGTTGGTAGCAGTGCCTTCATCACTGCGGTGACCAGTGCTCCTTCCTTATCCTATGCCTCTAAGCACCTTCAAAGCCAGTAAGTTCATCTCAACACCTTTCAAACTCTTCTGTTCCTGGATTCCCAGAACTGGCAAGACTAAAAGGCAACATGGGCTGGAGGTACCTCATGCTGCCTGTCTCCTACAGCTGTAGCCTGGCTGGGCACAGAGTGAAGAGCCTGTCTTTATTCACGGCACGATGGTGCACCATTGAATGTGAGCACAAGGGGTTGGGTTTAGAGGGGTTTTTTAATTGTTATTTTTTGTATCAAAATATTTATACTTGAGACTATGTGAAAAGCTTCTCAGAATAACTTGGCCTGTTCAGAAATGTCACCATAGCAGAGGTGTTTTGGGTGAATATTAAAAGTTTGCTGAAAATTTTTAAAGCGAATTTAGTTTATTTCTTTGTGCAAGCTCTGATGTAGTTCTCTGACAATGGCACCTCTCTGTAGTCTCCTTAATGGTAGGAAAGCTTCTATCTGATGTCTTGTATTTCATTGCAAGAGAAGAAACAGGTTCATAGAGAAACTGAGAGCTTTCTCCCAAAACAAAAAGCTTCTTTAACAGCAAAACCTATTTGTTATACTCTCAGACTTGCAGGAATGAGGCAACATGTTTCCAAGCATTAGCCCAAGGACTACAGTTGATTCTTGATGGCAAAACCTCAATTGTCTCAGTCAAATCTTGTATATCCCAGACTCCAGAGTAACCCCTACCAACTCCTGAATTTAAGATAAGATTTCTGTTATCTAATTTTACACATATAAAATCTAGACATCTAAGAATGAGCTTAACGTTCAAATTCTTTCTTAACAGAAGTAGGTGCCACAGGCCATGCTTGTCAGCATTATCTAATGTGCACATTTTAGTGCAACAAAGCAGCACGTGTGACTATTTCTCTTTACAGATTATAACGACTCCTTCAGACTTACGTAACTAATTTTTAAACACCTCAGCCAGGGCAACCGAGTCTCCTCTGCTGCCACCAAGGATTTTTCTTCCTGGTTATATGGAATCACTTTCTGTCTTAAAGATAATATATTTATAATGGGGGAAGACAAACCTCCTCAGTAAAAAGAAAAAAAGTAGTTTCTGGGATAATGGCTTTAAACTAAAAGAGGGGAGATTCAGCCTACATATAAGGAAGATGTTTTTTTATAATGAGGGTGGCAAAACATTGGCCCGGAGAGGCTGTCAATGCCCCATCCCTGGAAACATTCTAGGTCAGGTTGGACGGGGCTCTGACCAACCTGGTCTTGTTGAAGAAGTCCCTGCTCATGGCAAAGGGGTTGGACTAGTTGGCCCTTAAGTGTCCCATCCAAAGCAAACCATTCTATGGTTCTAGGGTCCTGTATTCATGCTGACAGAAAGTGTTATACAAACAACCTGTGGGAAGGACTGGTGAGGAAGCAAGGAAATAGCAATCCAGGAGGTGGGTGTGAAAATAAGGAGGAACATATAGGGCTGTAATGGTTCATCTCCCTAAGTCAGGAATAATGGATCCATAATGGCCTGCAAATAAGAAGACCTGGCTGCAAATAAGATGATACCCTAGGTATCATCTTTTCACTGTTGCTTAATGAGTTATTGGTCCTCTTGTCTCTCTCTGCTTGAAACCAGGTTCCAAAGAGAGCACAGAAAATTTAAAGATGATTGAAATATTTCACAATTGTCACCATGGCCCCTATTGGCTTCACTGGGTAATGGACTGGGCTCAAAAGTCCTTCCAGCACCATCTGCCCAGGGATGAGTCAGAGGGGTTTTTAGCATGACAAAGCCAAGAAAAGAGATAACAGCAATTCCTGGCCAGAGGAAAATCCATGAAGAAATTGGGCTTTGAGAAATGCAGAGGGATCCATGCAAACCATATCTCTGGGGCTGGAAACCTCACTGCTTGTCAGGTGAATCTCAGCTGGGGAGTTGGGGATGAAGCCATGGGTGAGCTGGGAGCCTCTTTATTACTTTCAGAAATGAGGTGAGACTCTGGATAGGTTGAAATTATTGTCTTGTGACACAGGGTTTCAAACAAAACAGAATTTTTTGTCCAGTAAAGTTGCTGTTTCTGCCATGTTCTTACAGCCTAGTACTCATCTGTTCCTCAAGGAATACATGGTTTAATGTAATGTCCTGGTTCCCTGACATATTTCTGGACTTCTTACTCTTTACTCCTTTTCATTTTTTTCTATGTTTCTTCAATCTGACACTTGATCGGAGGCAATTCACTTCCACCTGATAAGATGATGACAGCATTATTTTTCTTTTATTTTCGGCTATAATCACTTTGCCAATCATGGAAATTAACTCCTATAGTTAATTTTCTTATATGCCTATTTATTCTTTAAATGACTTGAAGGTAAAATTTAATAGTCTCAAGGAATGGAAAGATGGATGTGAGTTTAATTCCTGTCATGGCACCTATGGAAATGTCTACATGATAAGATATTACTATTGTCATTCTGCACTTTAAGACTTTTGCCTGAGTTCTTCTGGTAATGAGATAAATTCATATAAAGTGAGGGCTGGATCTTCACCTCCACAGAGAACTACCTTGGCTGTTGTCAGTTCAATTCAACAACTTCCATAAAACTCAATGATGTTCACGTCTTCGGTGAGCAAAACAATATCCAGCCCTTTCTAGGGAGGCAGATCCAGGTAGGACCATGTCCAGGGGTTAGTGACCCAAACTGGGATATGAAGGGCTGTTAGTCCAAGCATTGCAAGCCACCTTGAGGAAGGACCTAGGTGACATGGTGTTCTTCCTAAATCATATAATCATAGAATGGTTTGGGTTGGAAAGGACCCTTAAGACCATCCAGTGCCAACCCCTGCCCTGGTCAGGGACACCTCCCACCACACCAGCTTGCTCAAAGGCCCCTCCAACCTGCCTTTGAACCCCTCTAGGAAGCTTCTCTGGGCAACCTGGGCCAGGCTCTCACCACCCTCACACGAAACAAGTTCTTCCCCACATCTCAGCTCCATCACCCCTCTTTCCAGTCTAAAGCCCTCCCCCCTCATCCTCTGGCTCCCTTCCCTGATCCAGACTCCCTCCCCATCTTTCCTGTAGCTGCTCTTTCGTATTGGAAGGCTGGTATAAGGTCTCCCTGGAGCCTTCTCTTCTCTAGGCTGAACATCCCTAACTCTCTCAGCCTGTCAAATCATCAAACCTTGTTTGAGAGCAATACTGCTGGATGCT